>JAJMLM010000255.1:0-32567 GCA_030569635.1 Pichia thaimueangensis
TCTGGTGCGTTGGTTGATCCAAACTTGATCTGGCCGTTCACGGGTATTGCTGCTGCCGGTGGGTTCTGTGCGTTCTTGTTCTTGATACTCTTCTGGAACTTGGATAAGACAATGGAGAAGGAGGCAATAGAAAGAGAACAAGCGAGACAGGAACTCTCAGAAGTTCAAAAAGTTGAAATTCAATCTTTAGTTAGATCCATTAGTAAATAATTGAAATAAGTATCGGAATATTTACTTTTTTTTACTTTATCAATCTAATTTTTCTTTATTATCTTAAAAAAATTTTATAAAATCCAAACCTTCTTTTTTACTAATCCTCATCTTTATGTTATTTATCTGAAACATTCGATAGAATCGCTCAGCTTACGATTTAGCTTGAATATTTGATAAAATTCCTCGTGTAACGTAGACACAAATATTTTTTTTTACGAAATCAGAAGTTTTTGTTATCTATATGTACATCAAAGAAACATTAATTAAACATAAAGTTAAAGAACCTATAAAGATAAATCGCTTTTAATACCGGATGCCTTAACGTATTCAATATTTTCTGTTACTTGCAAGCTGTTACATATGTTGTTAACTGCACTACTTGCAACCAAATATTCGTATTTAGAAGAAGGAGGTGGCAATTTGAATTCTTTTCTCCAATCTGGTTTTTCTATTTTAGCATTTGGATCATTCTTCAATGTTTCATCATTGTCTTGTTGGACCTTTGATTCCCATTTATTGATTTTAGCAATATCCCTTGCAAGATTTCTTTGGAAATAGTTCAAGTTACCTAGGTTGTGATTGAAATGATTAATTGCATCATACAATTGACCGGTGGAGGTTTTTATGTTATCATAAGAGGATGGGGTAATCAATAGGTTGGTTGCATCGTCGGATAAGCCTGTCAATTCTTGAATTTTCAAATTGGTTAAGTGGTTACTTTTAATTATGACAGGTAATTCTTCAAGTAAGTTTTTGTAGGATAATTTATTTTCAATTAAGTTTTTAGCAACAAATTTATTTTCGCATTTGATTGTTTTCAAAAATGCATCGCTTAATTTGAAAACTTTTAAACATAAATAACCATTTTCAGATTTGGAGGGATCATAATACATTAACAGAGAAGGAATTTCAGATTTATTATTTTTTAATGCTTCCTTTAATTGGTATAAAGATTCAATTAAAGATTGTGTGATATATTTACCACCAGTTGAACACACAAACCAACCTAACAAATTTGCAGTATATCCAGCACCTTTTAATTTATCTAAATATTCCTGTTGAAATCTTGAGTTTGAAGCTCTTAAGTTGAAAAAATCATCTACACCGTTGGCATTATTTGTATTATTAAATGACGGAAAAGGAATGGTATGTGTGACACTAATTATGTTGTCTTCAACACCATCAAAACCGTATATTGGACCAGTTGTGACATTTGAACTAGATGATTCACCGATACTCGCCAACTTTAGGGCAATACTAGCATTGACCTTGACAGTATAAGAAGGAGATACTTCAAAGGAACCTTTTGCCTGTTGATCTTGATTGGATGACATTTGTGGTGTATGTAGAGACTCCTATTTGCCTATACTATTCTATAAAATTTTGACCTTGGTATTCATTGTATCACTTTCCATTCTTTCATGTTCATTTTTCACTTTTCAGACCTTCACTTTTGCGCAGGGAAAGCAAATTTTTTCAGCAACACATTTTGGCGTGTGCGCCGATCGACGTGCTATTGGAAAATTGCAGACTTTGAAGTACAAACACTGCTTTTACCACTAGTCTTTAATCTTTATCTTACGGAGATTTGGAAGTTTCTTGGATTATGAATGTCGGCAGTAAACCCACAATTGCAGCCGGTGTGTGGCACAGAAAGAACTTTTGCAATGAAGAGACACCAAAAATTTAGCATTAATTAACAAATGGATAATTCTGTTTAGCATTAAATGGCACTGTAAATACCAAAAGAAGAAATAAACGATAACAAACAGAATCGACCGCATACTTCTTTTTTATAAATCTTTCCGATTACATATAGTTTATAATTAACCATACTTGTAACTTTTTGTACTTATATGTCATCTGTTCTTTATCAAGTATCATTCTATTACACCCCTCAAAAACAATATATATCACTCTGAAGGTATTTAACAAATTCATTAAATAACATGGGTGCATCAGCACTAGATAATGCAAACAAAATAAATAATTCTAGTTGCAAGTCTCACAATAGATGCTTAATTACAAGTATACATTTTGTAGATCATCCACTCCATCGGCTTAACCACAAAGATAGTTGAGCCCTTACAAAACCAAATCTATATTTACCCCGGACATACAAATCTAGAGGGTGCTGCATCAACTGTAATGATATTACTTGTGAAAAATATAAGAAAACCCAGTGTGGAATATTCTGGACAAAATTTGAAGACCTTTCACCATCAAAGATATTTTCAGAATTGCAAACAATTGCAACGACAATAAGGCGGATACCCCGGTAATAACGTTGCTATGTTTCCACTGAAAACATATATAATAGTCAGAAGTTTTATATATTTTAAGGCCGGAGTGAGTGTTGGCAATAAAAAGGTAAACTGGCCAATTTGTTATTCTAGTAATGTTTTGGCGTTTAAGGAAGTTACACGAATTAGTAAGTTTTGCAATGGGTTAGGATTTGAAATAAAAAAAGAATCTTCAAAAGATAAATTTAAAAACAGCAATCACACTAAATATGTTGAGGATAACTATAAGAAGTTTTTAATGGAATTAACAGAATGTAGAAGTGGTCCACCGAAACATGAATATAGGAAGATGGTTTGTTATTCTACTCTAGAGAAAGAGATAAATCCACGTAATCTAGGTTCTTATCTTACCAAAAATTTCTGAGCTGAGAACAACAAATATTTTAACAGATGGCCAATTATTGAACTTCCACCTAGATTGGTATTAAATGGAAGGATGTATGCATTTGCCCTTATAGAAATGATTACCATGGAGCGTATAAAAAATTAGGGGTGTTGTGTGATAAGTGTAAAGGATGTGGTATCATTTACGGTTATGAAACAAACTTTTACGACGAAAGTGTTGATATCTGTGAGAAATGCATTGGATGGAACCAAGTGAAATACGATGGTAAAACGATATTCCAAAGGGAAAAGGCTTTTCAGAGGTAAATCTATAATCTAATAATTAGTGAAATAGCATTGCCGCTGAGCCGTAGACGCCGACCGACGCGCCGCAATTTTCCTTTTTTTTTCTTTTTTCTCTTTTTTTGGCGAATTTCGATTTTGCGAATTCTGTCGATGAAATTTTAAAATTTCACATTTCACCTGTCGAACATTGCGACTGTAATCTAGAAACGAAGAGAGAAGAGTCATACATTTAAGAAGTATAGCTGGAGTATTCCCTGTTTCTTTTTATTCTTCACACAAACAACAATGTCTGACGCCACTGAAAAAAAAGTCGAACAAGTCACTGAAACTTTACAAAAAACCTATTTGGATGAACCAAGTGGTGAATATGTCTCCAAATCCGAATTGAAAAAGAGACAAAAATTGAGAGCTCTTGAATTAAAGAAAGCTGAAAAGGCTAAGAATGCTGCTGCGACCGCTCCAAAGATTTCTAAGCAAGTTGACGAATTAGCCAACGTTAACCCAGCACAATATTTTGAAATCAGATCTGCTCAAATTAACGAATTAAGAAAACCACACACTGAATCAAACCCTTATCCACATAAATTCCATGTTTCAACTGATTTTGATTCTTTCATTAAGGAATACGGTCATTTAAAGAAAGGTGAAACTTTAAACGATGTCAAAGTTACGGTTGCTGGTAGAATCATGGTTAAAAGAGAAGCCGGTCAAAAATTGAAATTCTACAATTTACAAAATAATGGTGTCAACTTACAAATTATGGCTCAAGCGCAAGATGCTGAAGGTGATTATGCTGAAATGCACAAATTGTTAAGAAGAGGTGATATCATTGGTGTTGAAGGTTACCCAGGTAGAACCAATCCTTCTAAAGGTGGTGAAGGTGAATTATCAGTTTTTGCAACCAAAGTCCAATTATTAACTCCATGTCTTCACATGTTACCAACTGAACATTATGGTTTCAAAGATCAAGAAGCAAGATATAGAAAGAGATACTTAGATTTAATTATGAACAAGAGATCAAGAGAAATCTTTTTAGCTAGATCTAAAATTATTCAATATATTAGAAGATTCTTGGATTCAAGAGATTTCATCGAAGTTGAAACTCCAATTTTAAACATTATTGCCGGTGGTGCAACTGCTAAACCTTTTGTTACTCATCATAATGACTTGGATATGGAAATGTTTATGAGAATTGCTCCTGAATTATACTTGAAGGAATTAGTTGTCGGTGGTATGGACAGAGTTTATGAAATTGGTAGACAATTTAGAAATGAAGGTATTGATATGACCCATAATCCTGAATTCACCACCTGTGAATTCTATCAAGCTTATGCCGATGTTTACGACTTGATGGACATGACTGAATTATTATTCTCGGAAATGGTTAAAGATATTACAGGTGATTACAAAGTTAAATATCAACCAGAAGGTCCAGAAGGTGAAACTTTAGAATTAGACTTCTCAAGACCTTGGAAGAGAGTTAATATGATTGAAGAATTAGAAAAAATCTATGATGTCAAATTCCCATCTGCTGATACCTTCCACACTGAAGAATTCAACAAATTCTTAAAGAATATCTTAATCAAACATAAACTTGATTGTCCACCTCCATTAACAAATGCTAGAATGTTGGATAAATTAGTTGGTGAAATTGAAGATTCATCAATCAATCCAACTTTTATTTTTGGTCATCCTCAAATTATGTCTCCATTGGCTAAATATGATAGACAAATTCCTGGTTTATGTGAAAGATTTGAGGTTTTCGTTGCAACTAAAGAAATTTGTAATGCTTACACAGAATTAAACGATCCATTTGATCAAAGAGCTAGATTCGAAGAACAAGCAAACCAAAAGGCTCAAGGTGATGATGAAGCTCAACTAATTGATGAAACTTTCTGTAATGCATTAGAATATGGTTTACCACCAACTGCAGGTTGGGGTTGTGGTATCGACAGATTAGCAATGTTCTTAACTAACTCTAACACTATTAGAGAAGTTTTATTATTCCCAACTTTAAAACCAGATGCTCTTGTTAAAGGTGATGAAAAGAAATAAGTTTTTCTTTATGTTTAATTTACTTTATATTTTACTATTATATTTTACTTTTTTTAAATTTCAAGATTATTATAATATTACTAATTCCAGTTCTAATTAAAAATATAAAATATGTAATGAATTTTACTATACATGAATGTGTCGAATTTCCCCATTTTCCTTCATTTGGTTATTTTCAGTTCTCCCTTTCTCTTCAATTCTAAAGCTTTTTTGTAAGGTGGGGCTGTTGGAGATTGAACAGGATCAAGACTCAACGATTTAAAGTTTTTTTCTAAAGCGTATGTTGCATCCGAATCAACTGCATTTAAATCACCACATGCAATAAATGGTGCAACTTTTCTTTCTTCATCGTTGAATTTTAAATCTTTATTTAGATTTGATCTACCAATTTTCATATCTTGGAAAAATTCTTCAGTTGATAAATCTGGTTTCAAACTTGGAATCCATCCATCCCTTGGTTTGTACCCTATACATACAATGAAAGCTTCTAACGAACTTGCTCTTGAAGATCTTGGTTTGGCACATATAACCTTTTCAAATAAATACCCAAGTTGACTGTATAATAAATCTATATCTCTACCTCTAAAGATTTTTGCAACAAATGTACCACCAGTTTTCAGTATACACGTTGCAAGCTGCAATGCACTTAAAATAAGCTGGGCTTGAATATATTCATCTAAATCATGTAAGCCCGTGACATCTGGAGCACCATCAGAACATACAAAATCTGCCTTCTCACCTTCAAAAATATCCATAATTTTTTCTAGAGTTTTAGGATGTGTTATATCTGCTTGTAATTCTATAACATTGTCAATTGGAGACATTGGCTGCAAATCTACTGCAACAATTTTCGCATCATCGTTGTTTCCATCTTTAAAGATTTCTCTACTTAGCACTTGGGACCAAGAACCTGGTGCAGCACACAAATCAACGACTCTCTTTATATCTTTGAAAAGATCGAATTGTTCATTAAGTTGTAATAATTTGAACGCAGAACGTGCTCTCCATCCCTCTTCTTTTGCCTTTCTATAATATAAATCACGTTTGTCCTTACTACTTTTACCCATTTTGATACTTCTAAAATATAATCTTCCTTCCTTTGTTGAAAGTTTCCCACCTTTTTGGGCGAAAAGAAGATTCCTTAAAAGAAAAAACCCAATGAAAAATAATTTTCTAATTTCTGATTCCTAAAATCCTCACCCGTACACCTCCAAAAGCTTCGCTCAACAGACTCTGCTCGTCGAAATGCAAAGTAAAAAGTGTTGAATTATTCATGGTATTGAAGAGTTGAAAATGCTTAAAATACAGTCCATAGAGAAAAGAAAATACGCCAGGTACAGAGACTGAAGATACGAAAATGTACAGATCTGCACTCAGAACACAAAGGTTAACTTTTGCGATAACTCGTTCTTCCATACAGAACCCAAAATTCTTCTCTACAAGTCAAATAACGAATTCAGATTTGAGCAAAGATTTAGATAAAGCTCTTGAAGAATTAGCTGAATTAAAAATTGCATCTGAAAATTTACCAAAGGTAGATGAAGAAACTCGTGCAACTACCAACCTTATAGATACATTCTCAACATACAATCCGAAAATTTTAACCGAAGAAAAGATTGCACCAAATGCTAAATCACCAGTTCCAATCAATGCTGAATTAAACTACTATGCACCTTTGAAACATGAAGTGAAGTATGGTGATCTTAAAGCTGAGGTTGTTTTTAAATGTTTTGATCCTGTAAATGTTGAATTTTTCTGTGATTTTGCCTTAAGAGCGGCATACTATTTGGGATTACCAGCAACCGGTCCAAAACCAATTGCCACAAAGAGAGAAAGATGGACAGTCATTAGAGCACCATTCGTCCATGCTAAATCTAAGGAAAATTTCGAAAGAAAGACTCATGGTAGGATGATCAAAATTTGGGACTCAGATAATGAAGTAATTGATTTATGGTTATCATATTTAAAGAAAAATTCAGTTTGGGGTGTAGGTGTTAAAGTCAATATGTATACTCAAGAACCATTGAAATTATCTACACAAATGAAGCAATTAAAAGGTAGTGAACAATCATTATCTGATCTTGAATCATCGATTGAGACCTTAACAAATGATGTCACAAACCCTGTCTCACAAAAGGTGTTGGAATTATTGAAGGATCCTGTATTTACCAGACATATGTCAAGCGCCGAAGTGGCCCAAATTAAGGAAACCCCTAAAGAAGTTGAACAATAGATAACTCTAATCTCATGTATATAATTAATAAAATACGACGTATATAAATCAAATGTAACTTATACAATTTATTAAAAGTTATATTAAGAGAATTCTATTAACCGTACATATCCCAACCATCTTCCTCTTCTTCACTATCTATGTATTCAACTTTATCCTTTTTAATTGTAACATCTGTTCTACATAAAGGACATGTCTTATTTAGTTTTAACCAAGGTCCAATACATTCTAAATCGAATCTATGTTTCGAATTGCATGGTAATTCAACAACTAAAGAATGTGGGTCACTTTTATAATCATTTGTACAGATTGGACAAGTGTCATCATCTTTCAATTTTCTAATATCAACCCTCTCCAATGTGTCAAGGAATGCATCATCGACCCCTTTAGATTGACTCGAATCGTCTAACGATATCATTCCGTTTGAAGATCTAAGCATATTGGTCAACATTTCCATCATTTGAGGCTCAACGGGTATTCCACTAATCTGTAAGGAATCCGGATTATCAAATGTTATCAAATTTGTTGTTGCAGAAGAAGGTGTATTGAGGAAGTTGTTTAACGCTTGTTGTAACGTGGGACGATGTCGCCCATTATTATTGCCACTAGAAGTGTTAGATTGATTTTGATTTGCTGAATCATCAGAAGAACTTCTAGTCAGATTATGTTCTTGTTCATAAGTTGACATTTCCAATTATCGTTCTCTAAAATGCATGTAGCCAAGTACTGTGGAATCCTGGGAAAGAAAAAGGAAATTAATGAGATAGAGATCATGGATGAAGGGACCAAAAATTGGCCCAGCATTCAGCCGCCAGCCGAGCACGGAAAACGTAAAACGTAAAATGACCATTGGATTTGTTAGTTGTTGTTGGTGATTGATTATATTCAATTGGTTCAAGAATAGACCGGACAACTGAAAGACATGACAATGGAAGAAAAAATCTTCACTTTAATTACATCGATATTCCTAATATGCTGTTTGGTAGTGCTGGGCCGATTAGTAGTTGTCTTACCATGTTGTCATAGTGGAAAACGGGTGTTAAATGAAGAGCAAACTGGAGATCTTTTGTCCATCCCACAAGATGATAACAAACGGAAAAAGTTGATGATTCTACTAGGATCTGGAGGCCATACTGGTGAAATGCTGAGAATATTAGGCCAATGGTCTAAAGGGTTTATTACACTAGATCGAGATTATGTGATTAGCTCAGGAGATTCGACATCGGTGATTAAGCTGAACGAATTTGAAAAAAGTATTGGAAATGAAAATGGGTACGAGGTTACTACTATATACAGAGCTAGAAATATTGGGGAGGGGAAAATGAAGGCTATATTTAATACGTTACTGAGTTTCAAATCGGCATTTGTTGGATTAATTTTTAATAAATTCAATAGACAACCAGATGTATTCTTAACAAATGGCCCGGGCACCGCCATTCCAATTGCATATATGTTATTTATCTTGAAATTTTTAGGGCTAAGTAATACCAAGATTATTTATGTTGAAAGTTTAGCAAGAGTGAAAGAATTGAGTTTAACAGGATTATTAATTCTACCAATAAGTGATCGAATAATTGTTCAATGGGAACCATTAAGCAAAAAATATAAAAGATGTGAATATCATGGCATACTGGTGTGATTTTTAAAGAAAGTATAATAGAAATTGGTTTTTTTGCTTTTACAGATTTTTTATTGCGGTTTTGTCATCATATTAATGTTGCACTTACATGAGAGTATAATAAGTATCAAAATATTAGTTAATTAATTTGTGTACCCAGTTAATACCTAGTTAAACATAGTCAAGATATTTCACACCTGTACTTTTTCTTGGATATGCAACTTGATATATATGAGCAAAGTGTAATAATAACCTTAATACCTCCAATGTGGCAACAAACATCAATTTGAGGTTGATTGTATTGAAGATATAAATATTTATCAAAGGTCAATTCGTATAGACAGCGAAACAGTTTGTTACTTGTTTGTGGAGTACCTGAAAGGGTCATGTATAAGAGAAATCATACAAAGAAGTAATATTAAACGGCAAAATAAATTTAAAACAAAGTCTGTGTTATACCCTTTGGTATAAACTTTGAGATCTTGCAATCTCATTTGTTTAATATCACTTGGATATTCGATTTTTGGTAAATATTCTGGAATCCCCCCAGGTGTAGCATATGAAGAAGAAATAGAAAGAAACAGAAATAGCAGAAAGGACTTAAACACCTAAATTGGAGGCAAATTCCAAACTTGAAATCAGCATCAACGGATTTACAGATAAATGAATACTCCGCCCTCCGCGAGATACTTCACATTCAATCTGGCTGTATAAGCTAAAAGTCCTAAGAAATTATTAAATGATTATTAAATGATTATATAGAAAAGATTTTTACTTAAGATTTTCCAATTTTGGATGCCTTTGCAACTTTTTCATTGGAAGATAACGAAGAATCGAACTTTGCCAATTTGATCAATTGTTTATTCACTACTGAACTTATTTTCTCCAATTCATCATTTTTGTAGTTTGTAGCAGACATATCCGATTTCATCGCCCAAGAAATTCTTATTGGAACTTTCGATATGATTACCAAACAAGGTGACCTGTAAGATTCACAATTCAAAGAGCTCAATTGCTGATTGTAAATTAATTTTGCAATATTTTGAGCAATTTGACGAGTTTTAAATTCAACAAACCCAAAATTCCCTTTACTTTGAATATAAAGAGAAAATATATCATCTTTAGTCGATGAGGGTGATATGCTGAGGAAATAGTCTTTGATTTGATAATTTGATAAATTGGATACATTTCCGAAAAAGAAAAAAGATTTGATATTTGAGTTTTTCGGAGAGTGTTGTAAGTTTCCGTTTAATGGGAATGCCTTTAATAATGTCACAAGATCTTGCTTTGAGATCGATAATGGGAGCTGCCTTTTTTTGTTCGGCTTTTGACTCTTTTTAGTATGTTGTACCACTGATTTTAAGTTGGATTGTAATTTTGATTTCAGATCATCGTTATCGATCAAATGGTCATTTATTTCCTCATTTTTAAATCTTTCCTCCAATAGGTTAGAATTGTATAATCGGCTAGTTATATTTTTAGCGTTGGACACTACATCAATGGAAGCAGTTGCATTATCTATCTTGGCGATTTTCAGTAATTTATCTCTCATTTCGATTGGTATCCCAAAAGTCAAATCCAGGAGACAAGATTGACATCTATTTTTGGCTCTTGCACATGTTAAACAAATGACGGTTTTCTTTAACGACTTTTCAATATGAACTTTACCCGTTTTATCGTCAACGGATGTATATTCTGCCGTCCATTTGAAGACGGTGAAAGGTTTTGAACATATTTTACATTCGGCACCGTGCACTTGTCTCTTCATTTCTACGTAAGGATTAGAACCCAAACACGTGTCACAGACAGCGGGTGTTGAATCGTCATGATAGTTGTTTGTTGAGGCCATTGATACGTTTGTGTCGAATGTGGGAAATGGATGGGAAAAGAAGAAAGATAGGAAACCGGGGGCAAAAGAAGGTACAAAAAAAATGAAACAATAAGGAATAAGATTCAAGATCTAAAATATTCAAATGCGCAGGAAAAAATTGGTAAAAAAAGGAAGAAAAAAATTAAGAAAAAAAGTGAAAATTTGCACTGTAAACTTCTGCATTCAAATCTGCAAACTACAAAAATACTCACTACTATATCAATATAGACATACACTATTACATCCATGTCGGTAAAAGACATCCGGCAACAGCAGAAACAAATCAGGGTTAAAAAGCTCTGTCAAAATTTTTCTCTTCATGAAATGTCTCAGGTGAAGAAATTCGTTGTTAAAATAAAGGGTATCATCATGTCAGAACTGCTGCTGTCGGTTGTCCCACCGGTGCACAAAGTCCACAGCAACACTGTCTCTTGACGGTGACACTGTGGATGCTTGGTGCTTGATGCTTGTGGGTTGGAGTTATGTTTCTTGCTTCCAAGGAAAAACCAAGAAAAGTCAAATGAGAGAGGGGAAGAAGGGAAAAAGAAGCTCAGCGCCCGGCGCCTTCTCCTTTTATAGGCCGCACTGGCACTTTGAACGTTGAATGCGCCGGCGCCGGCCGCCAGGGTTTCTTCTTACCTTTTAGCCTTGATATATTTGGCCCATCGTGGGATGCCATGTATGTCATCTACGGCGTCTGCACTTACACACACACATCAAGGAGTCCTGCAACAAGTTAGACATTTAAATAACATGGCCACAACAGAGACAACAAGAGAGGCAAAATTCCACCACCATGATATATCTCCTGCACCTTCAGCAGTTTTGACACCATCAGCCCAAGCAAGAGCTCCCTCAAGCTCAAAGTCTAAAACGATTAAACAACCGGGATCAAACACATCTAGGGTCTCTGTGGCATGCGATCGTTGTAGGAAAAAGAAGATTAGATGCTATTATGACGATGATGATGATGGCACGGATCACGATGGAAAAAGACAATGTGCACATTGTAAAGCCGTTGGTCTAGAATGTATCTTCACTGATAAATTGGCAAGGAAGGCCTTCCCTAGAGGTTATACAGAATCTCTGGAGGAAAGAGTGAGAGAATTAGAATATGAGAATAAAAAGCTCCAGAAAATGTTATCCTTGAAAATTAATGATGATAATAATACTACTACTACTAATAATAATAATAATAATACTAATGATAATAATACTAACATTAATGTAGATGCAAACACATCCTCAAATGACGTTTCTGCAATTACACCCGATAAAACTCCAAGTATAAAAGTCAAAAATGAGTTTGATGAAAATGATATAGAGATGAATGATTCCTCCATAAATACCAATTCTAGAAACATGGATAATAATCATGAAATACGAAATAATTCAAATAATTCAGATTATTCAAATAATTTCCCTTCAAAAGATGACGAATCTACAGATATACAATCACACTTTAACAATAGTTTACGTTCAAGAAGTACCTCTTTAGGCGCGGCTCATGTACTCAATCTTGAAAATGTCTCACGATTAGATGTTGGTTTTAAACACAATTTACACACTCACGATGAGAATTGTACCTGTGGCATGCCTCATTCAGTTATCCATAGGCCCGTTTCGATTGCAGGTTCCGTTGATATTGATACTGGTGACTTAAGTGACGATGATAATTCCATCTATTCAACAGAGGGCCATTCATCTCGTCCAAATTCAATTTATAATCACAGCCCTTTCTCCACTTTGATTAGCAATGTTGAAAATTCCGATAATTCATCTCATCTCAATTCAAATCCTTTTAACTTCAGTAATAATTCCCACATGTTACCTCCTGATCTAGTCAATAATAGAATCGATTCCAATACAAACTCACTTAATGATAATGATTCCAGCAATCAAAATAGGTTTGTTTACAACCCAAACTCGTTTGAACAAGTTAATGCTCCCGGTGCCGCAGCTGCAATTTCTCTTCAAAATAAATTAAGAACTAAAAATTTTTTAAATTTGGCAAATTTAATTGCTGCCTCGATTCCAAGATCAACAGAAGAAACATTATTTATTCCTACATTATTAGCTAGAATTATTAAAACCCATGGGTTTGATTCTAAAGCTCCTTATTTAGCCGCACGTTCTATTGCATTATTAAAACAAGCATACAATGAGGAGGAAAGATATAATTTATTTCCAATTACTTTTAAAGGTGTCAATTTTATTGATTTAAATAAGGAAGAATCAAAAAAGTTTTTCCAATGTTTAAATTTACCAAATAATATGAATCTAGATATATGTATTACTATTTTTTTCAACACATGGAATACGATCATACCAGTTTTAAATAAAGAAATTTTCATGGCAAATTATAAAAAGTTTATCAAGAGTAGAGAATTAGATTATGAGGATGGCGAATTGGTTGGATTTGAAAAATTTGGTGAATTATTACTTATCATTACTTGTTTAGTAATGATATCAAACGAAAGAAGCGATATTGCAGCAAAGGAGGCAGCTATGAATAAAAATTCAACCGAAGATGATGGTAATAATAACGCCGATGAGAAACCTACTGTTGTATCTGGTAATCGTGAGATTTTGCAGTTTTATGATCATCTAATTAAACAGTTGATCCAATCGAGTATGTCATCAATGTGTTCAATTTCTTCTTTACAAATAATTACAATCGAATTATTATATTGTTTAACAACAGATGATTTGACTACTAGTTATGAATTGAGAGGTCGTATGATTACAATGTGTCAACAGTTGAGATTACATAGATGTCCAGCTGCAGTTTTAGGATCGAATGGTTCGAGTGTTTCCAGATTACAACAAGGTGAAAGACGTATTTTATTTTGGTGTATTTATACGTTGGATAGTTTTAGTGCTTTTATATTAGGTGTGCCTAGGTTATTAAAAGATTATGAAATTGAATGCGCATTACCATCATCGTCATCAAGTGATAAAGAAAATAAAGATTCCGATACAAGTTTGATTACTTTCCAAAATAACATTCAATTATCATTGGTTGGTAAAGTTTGTGATTCTGCATTAAGTATCATGAGATATTCCAAAATTTTAGGAACAATTATCGATTCGATTTTCAAAAGGAGTGAAGGATTGAAACATACTAATATTAATGAAACAAACTGTTTAATTATGGAAGATTCATTGGAAACTTGGCGAAGAAATTTACCCTGCAACGTATCATTTGATAGTTTATCATTTTCATCAAATAATAATTCAATTGATAATTTGACTGAAACTCAATTAACTCTATATTATCTTTATTATCAAGCCAAGGCATTGATTTATATGCCGCTATTAGCAAGCGAGTCGACACCCATGAATAAAAACGATAATTCTAATGGATCTGGTAATAAATTATCCAAATGTTCACCAGCGTTTATAAATATTCAACAATCGACTACATCGATTTTAAATACGATGAAAGTTTTGAATACACCCAAACATAATTATTACTTTTTACCATTACCAATCAATATTGCAAGACAAAAGGCTAGATTTTCCTTATTAGCGGCGAGAAATTCATTGGAATATACTCGAGGTGGGTCGCTGTTTCAAGAAGCGAAAGTATTATTAGCTGCAATTATCAATGAGTTGAAAATTGAGAATAAGATTGGATTATTGGGATGTTTATCGAACAATTCTGTTGGTTGTTTAGAACATGCTATTGATGCGATATTGTCACAACCAAAACCTAACGGTGATAAAAGTAATGGTAATTCTGGCGAGCTCATCAAAGAGAGTAAAAAGAAGAATGTTGGATCACCATTGAAGAAGATTGCTAATGTGAGTGAAAATTTGGCTAAAAAGTCCATAAAGAATTCCATTGCGAATACCTTGAATAATAATACTAGTACCAATAAAGTTAAAGTTAAAATTGAAGAAGATATTTCTAAGGAAAAGTCTAATAATGCTGATACCACCACCAGTTCTACTAGCAAGAATTCAAATAATATTGCAATCAATGATATTTTCTCCAATAAAGAACCAGATGAAGAGAAACAAGTTAGCAGAGGAGAGATAAAAAAAATTCAATCTGATGATTTATTCAAATTTATGAATGAAGATCCTACCGTTATGGAGGAAGAGAGCCTTAATATGATTTTACGGAATGTTGATGGAGATGGAGACGTCAACGGTAGTCCTGAACTATTGTTGGAGAAACAAAAGTTATTGATTAAACAAAAGCAACAGTTTTTACAAGTGCAACAAAACAATTTACAGAAGCAGATTTTATTGTTACAAAACCAGGCCAAGGAGCAGGAGTTGAGAAAGGAAAGAGAAGAATTACTTGAAACAGAGAAACAACATCAACAACAACAGCAACAACAACAACAACAGCAACAGCAACAACAATTACAACTACAACAACAACAATTAAGGAATACCATTAATCTTGGTAATTATAGTAATAGTAATATTGTTCAAAGTTTTATGAATTCACAACATCAACATCAACAACCTATGGGATCACCATTACAAATGGATAATTTTGATGTTACAAGGGATGTTAATAGTAATAGTAATAGTAATATTAATAGTAATAAGGAAATTCCATATAGTGTTAAATCATTTAGTGATTTATTAATGTTTAATGATTTTGGTGTTGATGCATCATTAGGATTGCCATTACTTGATTTTGAACTGGACAATACCCAAAGTAAGAAACAAAAAGTTGAAGGTAATGTTGAATTTGATGGGTTTTATAATGAAAGAAAAAGTGATAGTAGTAATGGAAACCACAACAATCCCACATTTATGACATTTGAGGAAAGCCCGAATTATAATCCATATCACAACGGTAATAATCATTATAGTCATAATAATAATAATAATAATAATAATAATCACGGTAATGGTACCATGAGTAGTGGATATTTAAATGGGGATAATGAAGATCAGAGGAAGAAGACTAATCCAAAGACGAAGATGAAGACGAAGAATATGCACACTAATGGTGGTAATCAGTTTCAACATGGCCATGAATATCAGCATCGATCGAATTACCAAAACCAGAGTCAGAGTCAGAATCAGAATCAGAATCGGGGGCCAAATAGTGTGGAAGGAGACCACTCCGAAGAGGAGGAAGCGGAGGGTAGTGGTGATAGTGATGAACTTGGAGGTGTGAAGGGAAAATACAAGAATAGTTTGTTTAATTGGTAAAGAGGTTATACAGGTTACAGGGGGTGCACAATGAGGGTCTTGGATCTCCGGTGGCAGATGAGCCTCCACTATTTGACAGCGGCGTTTAGTGGCGACGGCGACGGCGACGGCGACGGCTGTGCGGGAGCCGGGAGCCGGGAGCCGGGAACCTGGTTTTTTTTTAACTCCGCTAGATTGATCTAGAAGTGTGTATATATAGAACTTTATAATTACGATTTACGATCTGGAAATTGGAAAGTGGAAATTAGAATTGAATGCGGAGGGGGGAGCGCGGAGACCCGGAGAAATTGCGTGAGCGTCCGGTTATTGTGCATGTGCACATGCATGTGTGAAATTTGTGAAGAGAGGGACTAGAAGAGTCCGGGGCGTGATCACAGTGTCCAGTCAGGATGACAATAGAGAATAGACAATGGAGGGGGGGTGGCGAGAGAGAAGGTGGAAGTGCAAAGTGAACGAATGTGGACGAATGTAGGCAACTATGGACGAGAGGTTGAAGGGTTGGTTGGTGACTGGTGATTGGAGGGAGTGTGAAGTAGGGTCGTATATTTTAAACAGTGTATAACCACGTTGGTATAAGTGTAGTATGGGGTATAGCAGTAAAGTAATAACTTATTATTGGGTAGAAGAGGTGGTGTGAGGAGAGGATTTACGTAAGCGTATAGGGTGGAGGAGTACGACCCGGAGAAAGTGGTCGTATACATTTGTGGTTCTCATTTCTCACATTTCACTTCGCTCGGGGGTGTGGGGTGTGGAGTGGAGAGGTTCGGGGAAGAGTGGTATTTAACCAGTGGTGTCTGCCCTTTGCCCTCCTGCTTTCATTGCCCTCCCTTTCCCTGCTCCATCAATTGTGTATTCTTCTGGGCTATTCTTTATTTCCCTTTTCTTTCTACAGATCAATTGACTTGATTAAAACATCACAAAGACAAAAAATAAAAACAAAACAAAGACAAAATGGCTATTACAGTTGGTATTAACGGTTTCGGTAGAATCGGTAGATTAGTTCTTAGAATTGCATTACAAAGATCAGACATCAAGGTCGTTGCTATCAATGATCCTTTCATTGCTCCAGAATATGCTGCTTACATGTTCAAATATGATTCCACTCACGGTAAATATAAAGGTACCGTTGGTCACAAGGGTGAATCCCATATCCTTATTGACGATAATGAAATTGCAGTTTACAATGAAAGGGACCCAGAAAACCTTCCATGGGGTGCAATTGGTGTCGATTACGTTATTGACTCCACCGGTATCTTCACAGATGTTGCAGGTGCAACCAAACATTTGAATGCAGGTGCTAAGAAGGTTATTATTACCGCGCCTTCTAAGGATGCTCCAATGTTTGTCGTTGGTGTCAACCATAAGGAATATACTCCAGACTTAAAGATTATCTCCAATGCATCATGTACCACCAATGGTTTAGCTCCATTAGCTAAGATTATCAATGACAAATTTGGTATTGATGCCGGTTTGATGACCACCATTCACTCCATCACTGCTACCCAAAAAACTGTCGATGGTCCATCCCACAAGGACTGGAGAGGTGGTAGAACTGCCTCTGGTAACATTATTCCATCCTCCACTGGTGCTGCTAAGGCTGTCGGTAAGGTTTTACCTGTTTTAGCTGGTAAATTGACCGGTATGTCTATGAGAGTTCCAACCGTTGATGTCTCCGTTGTTGACTTAACCGTCAACTTGAAGACTCCAACCACCTATGAAGCAATCTGTGCTGCTATGAAGGAAGCATCTGAAGGTGAATTAGCAGGTGTCTTAGGTTACACTGAAGAGGCTGTTGTCTCCTCCGATTTCATCACCGATTCCAGATCCTCCATCTTTGATGCTAAGGCAGGTATCTTATTGACCCCAACCTTTGTCAAGTTGATCTCATGGTACGATAACGAATACGGTTACTCCACCAGAGTTGTTGACTTGTTAGAACACGTTGGTAAGGTTTCCTCCGCATAAGCGAGGTTATAATATATCTATCTATATCTAATCTCTATATAAAACCCTCGTGTATTCACCTATTTATTGACTAAACAGAGTGTCTTCTAGAAATTGTAAACGAAAAAAGCGGAATGGCGTGACGACGCGACGACGCCACAACGCCACAACGCGACGATGCGACGACGCGACGACGCGACTATCCGCGCTGCGTAAAACAGAAAAAGAAAAAAAAATAAAGCGCGTTTTCTTTGCTAAACGCCCTAAGCCCTAAACGTCCATTCTCCAAAACACACTAGTCCGCCCCTGCAGCGGGAGTGCCCTCTTTTCCCCTTGTTGTTCCTTCTCTAGGGGCCGTGGCATCTGGCATCTGGCTTCTGGCACATTCCTCTTCCACTTTGACACACATCATCATATTACCTCCTAACCATATCCCCTAGCAATACCAACAATACCAACAATTACAATATACCTCCTCTTAGCAAAGAATATACCCTTTCATCTAGCTATTGCCGCAAACTGAGATTTACGGTCTATAAATAACACATCACCGTTTTGGTTTTTATTTATTTACATTGGCGTCACTGGCGGCCTTTTCCTTCGTTTACAACACACACACACACACACACACACACACACAGTAATGACTATTACTTCAAACCATACCCATCCAGCATCATCAACAACCCCGTCTGGAATACGACAACCTCCAGCATCGGCCTCTCTCTCGTTATCCTTATCCCTGAATCAACACCAACATCAACAACAGGCCCCAAATTTTCCGTACCAACAACAAGTAGAAAGTCCTTATTATCCTCAAAGATTCCTACCAACTCAAATGGTTATGGGCTCTCCCTTTTATCAAAATTCAGACTCCTCTTTTAGGTTTAATTCTCCTGTAACTGATAATGGTTATTCCACCGATCATATGAAAAATAACAAATTGAAGTTGAATTCTAAAAAATTGGACAGACTGGTAACAACAGATGAAAATGGCAAGAACAATAATAATAATAATAATAATAATAATAATAATAATAATAATAATAATAATAATAGTAAAACAATCCAAGCAGAATCTTCCCCATTAAAATCTTCTTCACCTCCACCTCCACTTTTATCATCAAAACCTTCAAATATAAATACGAGAAGTTTAAAATTTTCAAATTTACGTAATGATATCACATTGGCAGAATTTTTAGAATTGATAAATTTTGGTCCCATTGAAACTTGCTATTTTGATTTGAATTCAACTGTAGATGATTCAACTGATAGTCGTTCAATCATTATCTCATTTATAGATGGTCGTGTTGCAAATGATTGTTATATCCAATTATTGGATATTATAGATGAATTAAAACATTTGTTAGATTCCTCAAATTTATCGCTAGATCCAACAAATTCTTTACCATTATCCGATTTTATTCAAAATGAAATAAATATTAATGGTGCTTCAAGAGTTATCTGTTTATCAAATTTACACCATAATTTAAACAATGATATCCTATTTAATGAATTATCAAATTTTGGTACAATTCAATTGATTGATTATAATATTAATAAAAATGCCGCTTTCGTTTATTTTACTTCAATTTTTATGGCAATTAAATGTTTTGATCAGTTACCTTTAAGTAATTCGATTTTGTCAAATTGTAAAATCTTTTATTCAAATGATTCCATCACTTTCCTAAATAATCATCATTCAAATGATTTGAATAGTTCCTCTTATTTAACCGATACTTTTGCTAATTATAATGATATTAACGAAGAAAACGAGAACGAAAATGAAGAACAAGGAGAAATACAACAAAATGATGAAATTGTAGATGAAGATGATGATATCCAATTTTACCATGCACAAGATAATACCAATTCAAATATGATTCCTTATTCGACAACTTCAACTTCAATCTCAACTCCAAGAATTGCCTCAACTACAGATTTACTAAGTACTAAACGAATTATTAGTAACAATAAATTTAATTCAGGATTTTTCAATGATCCAAATTTTAATACCCCATTAGCTCCCACAATTAGTAATAATATGTACGATTTAAGTCTTCAAAATGTTCATAATAGTACACTTTCTTTAACTTCATTGCCTCAAAATAATATTGGTAATAGAACAGTCTATTTGGGTAATTTAACTTCAAATACAACTTGTGAGGATATTTGTAATAAAATTAGAGGTGGTATCATAGAAAAAATTAAAATATTTTCAGAAAAGAGGGTTGCATTCGTATCCTTCGTTTATCATGAGGATGCAGCGAATTTTATTTCAAGATTCTTCACTCAAAATTTATTTATTAATACCAAATGTGTCAAAATAGGCTGGGGTAAAAATTCAGGTAATTTATCTCAAGATATCCTATCAACTATAGAAAATGATGGTGCATGTAGAAATCTTTATATTGGTGTCAATGAAGAGCTAGAGGCAGATGGTGATTTCCAATTGGTAAGAATCGACCCTTTTGAATCCAAATCAGGTGAAGAAGAATTTAAAAAAGTTTTCAATTTAATTCCAAATGAGAAAACTTTACGTAGTGATTTCTCAATTTTTGGTGATATCGAACAGATCAACTTTTTCAAAAATGGTTCTTGTGCTTTCATAAATTTCACAAATATTTATTCATGTATCAATGCAATTGAAAAATTTCAAAATTCAGATTATAATGACCCAAATGATGGGTTACATAAATCCTTTGATGATAGGTATAGGAAATTGAATATATCATTCGGTAAGGATAGATGTGCAAACCCCCCAAAGAAGAAAAGATCAAAAAAGAAATCAAATGATAACAGCACCAATACTAATAACAAATTGGATTCCAGTTGTTCCAATCGTCCAAATACTCCCAATATTCAATTCCATACATTTTCATTGAGTGATGATAGTAGATCAATAGATACAGATTTAGCCTTGAAATATGATAATGCATTTACAGCAATAGGTATATCATCCCCCTCAGCTACTAAAAAAGTCGAAGTTATAAAAGATGATACCATACTTCAATCCACCGTTTTAGAATCTGGTTTAGAAACTTCTTCCGGAAAGGAGGATTTACCAAATACCACAGCCGTTATTGATGAAGACGATGAAGACGAAGAAGAAGATGAAGAAGATGAAGATGATGAAGATATAGATATAATAACAGATACCTTAAGCACGACTGATGAATCAAAGCAACAATCAAGTTATAAAAAAACCAACAATAACAAAAATAATAATACCAACAATAACAATACTAATGGCCGTTACTCAAATCAAAGGAGTAACAAAAGTACTAGAAGAAATAGTTACAATCGAAACCCTTCAAGACTTTATAGTTGTTCAAGAACTTCCTCAATGACCTCGTTCCATAATTATCCTTATAATAATCAAGCAAATAACATTAGTTTCACATATAACCCTGAAAATAGTTTTGTTAGTGACAATCAAAGTTTCATCATCACTCCTCAGCCTTATTATTTTTCTCCACCACAGTATTCAGCCCCTGCACAATACCCTGTTTCTACCATGCCTTCAACCCCTAGTTCGATACTACCATATTCATTATCTTCATCTTATTATCCACAACAACCGCAAACACAACAACAACCAACAGCACCTCCGGGTTACTACTATTATTCAACCCCTCACCATAGATCATTGCCACAGTTACACCAATTACCACATGCTCAACCATTACAACAGTCTTTTGAGTATTTGCAACCACAACAACCTTATTACAATAGAAGGTATAGCAAGAGTAAAACGAATGGTAAACTCAACAGAAAGGGTGAATGTAGTAGTAGTAATTGTACCAGTAATGACAATTCAACTCCTGAATTTTAATTTTAATTTTAAATTGTTCTTTTATTTGTGTTTTTTTCTTCCACTGCCTCTTACAACACATATTTTTTTAGTTTTGCATTTTTTGTCCCGTTGGAAAAAAAAGGAGAGGATATTCATTCTGTTTTATAACCACACTGTCCATATTTACACTATATTATATTTTTTGGACTGATTATCATCATTATTTATTCCTATAATTTCTGTTACATTTTACTTTATTTTATTTTATTTTATCCTAATTTATATTAATTTATCTTAGTTTAGTTATAAATTTATAAAACTGTAGATTTATAAATATTGTTACTTTATTCACACACACACACACACACACACACACACACTGCTATACCAATTATGACATTAGGTACGAATTGATTGAATTTAGAGTTGCCCGTTGCGGATTCACAGTTTTCAACTCCATAAGTCTGATCAGATCACGACGGATACTCTCCTTTGTTATATCCCTCTTCTCCATCCCATTGATGTAATTAATGTAGCAAATGACGACGGCAACAGATAGATCATCACCGGAACCACAGAGAACGAGCACACTCTCATGACCCTCCTTACACGGTTTCAAAATGTCCATTATAGATGACAACTCCTTCCTTAGCGATTTCGATGATTTCTTCGAATGTGAATCCAAACTGAACTGATGGATCCTCTTGATACTTTCTACGTCTTGAACATATTTAAAAGAGGAATTCAACACGATTACGACATCAAATTTGAATTCCGTGTTGATGATTTCACTATTTTTAAATTCCACATTTTGTTCAACCTTCCCAAACGATAACTTCTCGCGTGCATAGACAACGTCGTTGATATCGACATCATTCCAAAACTTCCCACGTTTGGATGGTTCCAACGTCGTCGATATTTTCAGTTTGTCCTCAATGACTAAACGATCAACCATATCCGCAATTTGTGAATCCGTTAAACAATACAAACTATCCTGCCATCCATCCATATCCATATTCGCCAGAGTTGACAGATTCGTTGGATCTGACCAGAATAAATCCGGCGTCAAGCCTCGTGACCATAACTCATGATCATCACCTGCACCCTGGACATAACTATACCCTAAACTTTTGTTTTCCCCATCCTGTGATTCCTTACTTGCAGAGAGTAAAACAATAGGAATGAATTCCTCCTCCTCCGTGCCTGTGAAAATGGGGTATTTCCCACAATCAGGGTATATCCAAAAAGGCCTCAGTGGTTTTCGCAATACCCTGATTTTGTCAATAATCAAATCTTTGAATTGTCCAATATTGGTGTAGAATTCGGGTAATAGGTCGAGTATTCGATCATGTTCGTATTGGGAGACAGTTTCTGCGGGTGTTTGGAAGATATCATCGAATCTTAAAGTTGGATCGATGAACTTGTTTAAAATGGCTATCCAGATGGGGATCGTCTTGCTTAATGAATCGGGTATCCTTTTTCCCCGTCGTGTTGAATCGACAATGATTAATCCATTTGAGGAATGTATATTTTCAGTAAGGTGTAGATTCAACCTCCTCGTTGAAAAGGACCAGTTGTTGGTATGCCCATCCGTTGACTTAAAATAACAACTTGTAGGGGATTGATTCGTATACCATGATCCACATCGTTCGTTGGGTATAAGTTCAAAATCTGGGTAGAATTTCTGATGGATCTTATCCACGTATTGGGAGTCCTTTAAAATCGAGAGTAGTCGGTTTTTGATTGATAGATTCGAAGCATGGAGAGATTTGTTTAACTCATTTAAATCCTTCTTTATTTCTGGGTCCATTGTCTGCGTCTAGGGGGACTTTGTATTGTACTTGATTAAGAGGAGAGTAGGATAGTGGAGGAAAACTGGGAAACTGGAAAACCCCTCGTGGAGAATTTTGAAGTTTTTTGTCTTTTACGATTTCCGATTTCCGATTTCCGATTTCCGATTTCCGATTTCCGACAGAAACTGCAGATCCGAGGTATGTTTGTTTTGCATTTGTTGATAATGGACAGATCTTGAACCTTCATAATAACTGATTATTCAATTGTCTGTCTCCTCTTGCACTGTTTTCTAAATATCATATACAAAATAATAAATTTGAATCTAATGATCAAATACGCCAAGGGGGATCTGTTTCAATTGACAAAATCATCGGTCAACAAACCATTACTACTTGCCCACGCATGCAACTGTTTAGGAATATGGGGTGGCGGTATTGCCAGCTTATTCAAGACCAGGTTTTTCAGTAGTTATGAATTATATCATACATATTGCCATTCTGTACAATCACCAAATGAATTATTAGGAACATCATTGTTACTTCCTGTTTCAACGAGTGATTCCGGATACGTTCGTGGGTTAAAGGATCATTTGGTGATTGTCTGTTTGTTCACGAGTGTTATTGGCCAAGAACCTACATCGGAGATAGCCAGGAATACCGAATTGGCACTGTTAGACTTGAGGAAGAAATTGGAGAATCCAAGCTTGATTGAAAATGAAATATCAAGGAAAATCGTTCAGGATTATAACAATAAAAATCCAAATGATAGTGTATCAAAACTTCTGGTGAATATGCCAAAGATAAACGCCGGTATATTTGGGGTTCCTTGGGAACTAACCGAAACGGCAATTACAAAAACGGGATTGAATTTTCAGGTTTTCGAATTATAATAATAATAGTATACATTTTCTTTTTTTACCTAGTCGTAATCTATAGATAATTTTCAACAAAACTGTTGCTTGCGGTGTATGAGAATCCAGTGAAGCAGTCATCAACCGACGTATCTGGATTCTCCATTGCTGTAATTGGAATTCCATTGTTATTAGAAATGTGCAGATCACTTAATTTCATACTCGTGAACTCCACGTCAAAATTCTCTGCCTTTTCCAAATCTGTAATAGTTGGCTTGATGGGTGGATCAACATTCCTATTTTCAACGTCTTTGAATTGATAGTGTCTGAAAAATGATAACTTTTCGAATTTGTTCCATTCATTATCAACGTCGAATCTCTTGTTTGGATTTTTGTTCAATAATTTATTTAACAATTCCTTACTCTCAGAGGTAACGTAGAATGGATATTTGGGTTTTTCCTTTAACACTCTATTCATTATTGATTTGTGATTATTACCGGTGAATGGTGGATTACCAGTTAATAAGTCAAAGGTGACACATCCTAATGACCACCAATCTGCCATCGAACCATAATTTTCACCTTTTAAAACTTCAGGTGCACAATATTCGGGCGTTCCAATAATTGAATTACACCAACTATTCCCAGTGGATTCGTTATCGAAAGATTGCTTGGCCAACCCAAAATCGGTAAGGATCAAATAACCGTCCTTATCTAACATGCAATTTTCAGGTTTTAAGTCTCGGTAAACGATTCCATAATTGTGTAAAAACCTAAGTGCTGTCGACATTTGAATAATATAAAATGCTGTTTTCTTCTCATTAAGAAACTTTTCCTCTACTAAATATTTGAATAATTCTCCACCGGGAATGTATTCCATCAAAAGGTATAATTTAGAACTGTCATGTAAAGCATAAAATAATTTAACAATGTTTTGATGTGATGTAACATCCGATAATATTCTCCTTTCCGATAATGTACGTTCAACGTTCTTATTGTTAATAACAATCGATGCTTTCTTCAGCTCCTTTTGTGCAAACAATTTACCATTGTTTTTATTCTTCACAAGTAAAACTTTCCCATAAGCTCCTTGCCCAAGAACTTTTAATGGTTCAAAATCTGATATTTTACATGCTGCAGTCTTGGAATTCGACCTTTTGTAAAGTTCAGCATCCTCATTACTATTGTCATCTGAATCCTCTGCTTCTTCTGCATCGGAATCTTCATCCTGCTGTACAGCATTTTCATCATCCAATAGCGTTTTCTTAAATTCAATCTTAACAGTCTTTGTGGTATTGGGGGCTGACAAGTCGATCTGATTACCAACAGACATACGACGCAACACACTAGACCGCCGTCTTTGAGGGATTGCAGTCTCAATAAATGAATCCTTTAAACCTATAGACAATGATGACATCTTTTCAGTGGATTGGTGTAGTTTATCCTGCAAGATAGCAATATCACGTTTTGTGAATTGAAAGTTTATATTTTCTCTCCTAACATTATTGTTCTTTACCCCTCCCTCATTTTCAATAACATCAGAACTTGGACTCATGCAAACTAATTAGGCTTTTTCCAATAAAACAATTGGTTGTTCCCATTATATATGGTATATCGGCAGGGAAGGAAAGCTCTCACTATTAGGAATCAACATACGATGATATGCGATTATTGCTGAGATGGAGATTTCCAGAAATAGAAATCCGAGACTCACAGTCGATCGGCCGAACAATTAACACGGACGCTTAGCTATAGAGAAAACATACCCTGTATTCTTAGATCTACAAGGATTTATTATCCAAGTCAAATGGAAAGAGAAAAAGAAAATGATTATGCAGTACTTACACAGAACAATATTTACATCAACTAAAGAATTTCGCATATTTAGCCTTTTCCTCCTTCTTTGCATTATCTACAATCTTTTTAACAGCTGACAACTCCTTCTTTATCGTTGGATCTTCAGGACTAACAACTAAACCCTTGTTCAAAGTTTCTAAGGCAACATCATATTTTTTCAACGAGGAGTACGATTTCCCCAAGCGATAAAATATTTTTGACGCTTGTACATTGGTCAATTCTATATCTTCCATTTGCAACAAAAATCCGCAATAGTTTATACATGATGTGTAATCTTTCAAGTTCAAAGTGACTAATGATAGATTAAGATATATGGTTTTTTTCAACTCTTGGAACATCTTAAACATTTCCTTGTTGGTTTCATCATCCGGTAATAATTCATTACAATACCTGAGTGCCTTTTTGTATTTTAATAATGCATCAGTTGTCCTCTTATTTTTAAATAATAAGGTAGCAGACTCTTTGATTATGCTAGTAATTTTATATGACTGTGTGGCATTTTCAAAATCCAAACCTTCAATTTCGTTGTCATCGGGATATTCTTCATATATATCGCCTCCAATTGTATCTGCACAAGCGATATTGTTTGGTAACGGGTCATTTACAGACCAAAGTCCTGTATCTTTGATAATTACCTTCTTACAGGGTAGCCAAGCATTTGTATCTGAATTTTTATTTGATAATACATCAACGTTCTCAACCTCCCTTAATATAGACTTACCATATTTCACATGGCCAAAAACTGTATGTTTACCGTTTAAATGGGGTGCCAATTCTAATGTTATGAAAAATTGGGATAGATTGTGATCCTTTTGATTAAAATTAGACATACAAACAAGGAATCGTCTGTCAAAATCGATTAAATTTTCATCGTTGAAATAACCATCATATATCGATTCACCATTTCCATCTTTACCCAGGTTCTTTATATTTGGATATTCAAAATTTTCTGAATTATCTTTAATGCTGGTATCACCACCTTGTATAATAAAATTTTTAATAACTCTGTGAAAATATGTATTTGAATACTTTTTCTTCTCACATAAAACTTTAAAATTTTCAGAGGCTAGTGAAGCAGAATTTTCAAACAATTCAATAACAATCCTCCCTATTGATTTTTCATCAATTTCAACATCCAGATAAACGTATGACATTTTGATAATGAATGAAAAATTAATGGAAAGGAATATAAACAAGTGCTAAAGAAACATTGTGAATTGGGTAACCGAAAAAAATCCTGCAGAAAAAAGGCGCCCGTGCACCGCAACCTGCGTTATTGGTCAACGATTTTGCTTTTTCGAGAAAGGAACATGAATAACGAACATATTGTCAGAATCGATTGGGGATGTGTAGGTCAAAAGAATAGGTGATACCTAAAATAGTGATCAGCCAATATAATCAGTACAATGTTCAGCAATATACTAAGGGCCACACGTACCAGCATTAGGAACTTTTCAACCTCTCAAGTGAGAAAAGAGATCACCACATTTGGTGAAGCTACACAAAATCCATCCAAATTAAAAAAAGAAACCAAGGCCGGTGCAGGTAAAAAGATAAAAGATATAGAAACTATAAAGCATGTTTTACATTGTAATTTCAAAAAGAACAATACATTTTTAACATTAACTAAAGTTGATATGGATAACAATTTCACCGTTAACAATCCACAATTATCATATAACGAAAAAGTTTTATATTATTTGACATTACCACAAAGAATTGTTCTTTCCCAATCAACAGGATATTTAGGATTTAGGAAAGCTCAAAGAGGTGAATATGAAGCAAGTTTCCAACTTTCATCACATATTTTCAAAACAATCAACGATAAACAATTATTACATGATAGTGGTAAATTGGAAATCATTGTTAGAGGTTTTGGTAAGGGTAGAAAGGCATTCTTTGACTCATTGAAGGGCAAGGAAGGTAATGGTATCAGAGAATACATTTCAAGATTGAGTGATTTGACACCAATCGCGTTTGGTGGTAACAGAGCACCAGCTAGAAGAAGAATCTAGTTCATGGTTTTGTGACATCATATTTATTCATGTAGATACATAATAACTGTATATAAGCAATATCTAAAAAGCACGTTATAAAATACACATAAAATACACATAAAATACACAAATTGATGTAAATCATTTGAACAATTTAAATTCAAACCCTTTTACAAATAACACGTGCAGAGAGAGAGGGTTTTGTTGCAACAAACCGTGTCGTGACCACGCAGAAAAGCTCGTTGCTCGCGCTGCAGACGAAAAATTGTGAGATTGTAAGATTCGCACTTTGCATAACTCTGACTTTACACTTCCCTTTATACGGTACCACTGAATTTTCTCCTTGGCTTTTTTTTTAAAAATTGAATTTTAGTATATAGACTTATTCAACAGACAAAAATGGCTTCATGTATGTATCAACTAAGAATAGAAGTGAATATGAATCTTTCTACTTTTCCGAAATAAAAGTTATTGGGGGAATACAGATCGAGTGAACAGAGAAAAAATGAAAAAAAAAACTTATGAGAGGAAGAGATTCTAAAATTATTATGAAATAGTGCCAACAAGAGAACCACAATACTAACATTATACATTATTATCCTTATTTTTTTTTTCTAATTTAATATAGCTACCGCTAAGGCTCAATCTGCTAAAAAGGCTGCACTTAAGGGTGCTAACTCCTCCAAGGCTGTCAAAGTTAGAACTTCCACTACTTTCAGACTTCCAAAGACCTTGAAATTGGCAAGATCCCCAAAATACACCAAATCTGTTCCACATTACAACAGATTAGACTCATACAAGGTTATTCAAAAGCCAATTACTTCCGAAACTGCAACCAAGAAAGTTGAAGATGGTAACACTTTAGTCTTCCAAGTTGATATTAAGTCTAAC
This sequence comes from Pichia thaimueangensis, assembly GCA_030569635.1. Lineage (NCBI taxonomy): Eukaryota > Fungi > Ascomycota > Pichiomycetes > Pichiales > Pichiaceae > Pichia > Pichia thaimueangensis. The sequence continues at coordinate 29,236 of JAJMLM010000255.1, forward strand.
AAATACCAAATCAAGCAAGCTGTCAAGGAATTATACGAAGTTGATGTCGCTAAGGTTAACACTTTAATCAGACCAAACGGTACCAAGAAGGCTTACGTCAGATTAACTGCTGATTACGATGCTTTAGATATTGCTAACAAGATTGGTTACATCTAATGGTTATGTGTATTCTACTATTTAATATTTAAACATTTAATATTTACGTGTGTAATATCATAATAATCGTATAGAGGCTATATATCAAAAAATTGGGTTTTAATTAATTTCCTAATCAAGACTGTACATAGTAATGTTAAACGTTAATGTTAAATTTTATAGTGTGAATGGTTAATGGTAAAATGTGAAATGTGAAACGTGAAATGTGAAATGTGAAATATGTCGAAGAGAAACCCTCTTTCGCTGCACCTGGAACTGAAAAAAAAAATTTTGCACTGCGGAACCCCTCGCACAACGGAGAAAGCAGTATAAAAGGAGACACGTTCCCTCCCTTTCTTTTACATTCTCTGCTTGCGTAATGACCTGCTGCTCTTTTGATTTTCTTCTTTCTTTGTCGACGTACTTCATAGGATCATTTCTATAGGATTCGTCTCTTTTTGACTCTTCTAAAGAGCCACTGTTTCCAACTTGGTTGATGAGATAGAACCCCCATACCCTCAAAGTGAGATTAATTAAGCTGCCAATTCTGTTGGTAGTTTAAAGTGTTTTGTCATTACAGCTTTGACTACGATTCTTAGCAATCTAGTCATCTGGATAATTCACGACCCCAAAACTCAATTTTTATTCCTTTTTTCATCAGGCAAATAAAGGAGCGATGATCTTTATCTTTTGATGTGAACTTCTTCGGAAGTGACATTGGGAGATGGGAATGGGTGGCTGTCTGACAAGTATTACAACTTGTGAACCTGTTGGAGTATTCGACCGTTTGTCATTTATATTTTGATGACATACTATATATATTGCTTGTAGATTGTAGATTATAATGCAAATTTTTGTGTCTGTTCCTTATTTTTCGTTTCACGTTTTGCGGGCGGCATGAAAATGGTGCGGGAGATATGGGCTGAGTAAAAGTCTCCAGGGTCCCCTTTCCTTCTCCGTTTTCTATGTCTCTTCTTTCGCCTATTATCTTTGAATTGGTGCTTCTATCCACGGTTATACCTAAGCTGACATGACATTTCTCGTTGACAACTTACTCAAAGCAGCAGCAGTTAAAATTGTATGTATATATGATGGGGGTTTATTAGTTAAATTAACCACGTTAATTAGAATTATTAACATTATTTGACATCTTATGACATTATTTTATGTTTTATCATATAGCTTGGAAAATCCACGCTATTTTCCTTCAAATATGGTAAAGATTCTGAGAATGGGATTTACGATCCATATTTTGAACTGATTAAAGAGGGATCAGACTTTAAACTAGTTCAACGTTCAATTCCAAAGAATATACCAATTGAATTGACGGATGAACTAATAGAAATTCGGAAATTGTGTTATTGGATGGACGAGAGTCTTTTCGGTATCAAATCATCGACGATAATGAATAAAATGTTTGGATTCAAAATTGATGTCCATGCCAATGATGACAATGCAGAGACTAGGATGATCAAATCGAGAAGATTGGGATTTGGATTTGGTCCATTCTTACAAATCGTTCCTTTTATTGGTAATTATTTGGTTCTTTTAATCAACACATGGATTCTATATTGTATGTTCAGTATTGGGTTTGGAATAAGGGTTAATTTACTAAAAGGGAAATTTTCAAGATATGAAAATAACGTTAAATTTTTGAAAGTGGGGGATTTTTTACGTATGATTTTCAACGTTATCGTTGATTTCGGTATTGGGTTCATACCATTTGTTGGATTGTTTGTTAGTATCATCCATAGAAGTAGTAGTAGAAACCTAGCCATTTTTTGGAGATCTATGGAGAGTGAATTTAACGAATTTGAAGGTATAGATTAAATAACCAGGATCATTTTATGTGATTGAAAAGAACTATTTAAAGGTATAGTATAAATGAATTAAGTATGTAAGTAAGAAAGGGGAGGGGAGAAAAACCAAATACGGACAATAACAATAACCGATAAGTAATTTATGTAAAAAGAAAAACCAAAGTATCGCCATAAAACGAGAAATAACAATAGATAACAAAGGAATAATATATTTTTGCTAAAAAGAAAAAAAAAACCACTTTAAAATTTTAAAATTTAATTAACCTCTGATAAAACTAACACCCTTTTCAATGTTTTGATTGATAAAATCTATTGCATAGATGAACATTTCTTGTTCTTTATGATTCATTTTTTTAACCCAAGCATAGTCGATTTCTTGAACACCATCGAGACCATATACCATTGGAGTTGCTAAATATTGAGGAACTTTCACATTTTGAGTATCTAACAAAGTCTTCAAATCTTTTTTCAATTCTATTACACCAGGGAGAGAATTATCTAGGTAGATATAACTTGAAATTTCAGTTTGTTTTAAATTGAGATAACCATTGAGTAATATGTTGAAAAATTTATTTGCGGCATAAGCCATTGATAAAGTTGCAGAACCTTTACCCTGTTTAGCTTCAACAACTTCATCACCGCCATATTGGACTCTATGGATTAAAGTATCTAAGATATTTTCATCGTTTAAGATTTTCAAAGAAACATCACCCTTTGATTGAGAGAATAATGGGACAATTGAATGACCGGAATGACCACCAACGACGGGTATATCATAATGATTTGGTAGAGTACCCTCAATTAATTCTGATAAGAAAGTATTTGATCTGACATGATCTAAGGCCGTTACACCAAACAATTTTCTTGGATCGAAGCATCCATATTTGTCAAAGATTTCCTTAAATACGGCAACTGTTGAATTGACCGGGTTTGAAATGACCAAAACGAAGGCATTTGGGCAATTGTTAGCAATAGCATGTGCCAGTTCTGCACATATGGAGGCATTGATATTGAATAAATCACCTCTAGTCATACCCGGTTTTCTTGGTACACCAGCTGGGATGATAACATAGGTTGAATTTTGTAGGGCATCTTTTAAAGGTTTATTTTCTGTATCTTCCTTATCTGCTGGTTTCATATGACAAGCAATTTTGACATCAGTGTCGATATGATGTAAATCAGATGCAACACCTGGAACATTGACGACATCATACAGGGATAATTCTGTGATTTTAGGGTTTAATTTTAACAACAGTGATAATGGTTGGCCGATACCACCTGCGGCACCCAAGACTGCGACTTTGATAGGGGATTGGGCCATTTTAGTTGAAAAAGGGGGAGGATATTGTTAATAAGGTGTTGTTAAGTTGAACTACT
>JAJMLM010000256.1:0-30930 GCA_030569635.1 Pichia thaimueangensis
GATTTGATAAAATCGGTTGGACTATTTGAAGTAACCACATTAGGTGGTAATGTTTGAAGATTTTGCTGCATCCCCCGATCTAATAAACGTGTATCTGGTATTTCAGCCAAGTTATTTGAAGACGAAGCCAGTCCTGGTGGTAAAATTTGCGATCCTAACTTTTTGAGAGATTCTGGTAATATATTTGAATTTGAAGATGATCGGGACTCCTTCAATTTTGGTATATCTTCGGCTGAACCTTTATTTAATAAAGAATTTAAAAAGTTTGTGTCTGCCTGTTTTCTGGACTCCAATTCCATTTCAAATTGGTAATCTCCCGATTCTAAGTTTGTTTGTTGCAGTGAATTCTTCGATTCCTCTTGTGATGTCAGCTTTTCATAATATTCTTCCTCTGTTGGGCCCAAAATTTCGGGTTCTTCTAATTGTTTTTGTAATTGTTTTTGTAGCGCATCATTATCTAGATTAGTCTTTAGAGAGTCATCAACGGAATTACTAACATCATTCTCAAAACTATTGTTGTCTTTCACATCTGCCTCTCGTTTACCAAGAACACTTGAAGTATGTCTACGGAAAAACAATTGCTTTTCTTTTTCAAAATCAGCTGTAGTATGAACACCTGATTTCATATACTGTTGAAAATCTTTATCTACTTTAAAATCTGTTTCTTCCATCCATTCAGGAACTGCATTATCATCATCTTCTTCTTCGTGATGATTATGGTGACTGTGGTTGTAATTGTGATGATGATTAGCATTATAAGTATTATAATGACTATAATGATGGTTGTGATTTTGATAAAGATTGCCATCTTTTGAACGGTGAGTGCCATTTCTTTTGTTATTTTTTTTAGAACTTGAACCGTTAGGATTATTCATATTTTGCAAATATTGGTTCATTTTCAGTAATACTGAAGCGTCAAAACGATAGAATGAACGATCTGGTAACTCTACACCATTAGGAATAACCCCACGGTTTTCCAAGGATAATAACTCTTCGGGAGAGTATATAATCTTTATCGGCGTGGCTTTCTCCATTGCCCGCTCTGTTGGAATATCATCTCCTTCTAAAGATGACATTGTACTGTATTTTGAATATTTCTCTATGTGATGTATTGCGTCTGTGATAATCAATTGTTCTAGTTTGTAGCTCTAATGGGAAATGCCGTTGGAAGAGAAGCTGAAACGGGTTCATATAATGGAGCCAAATTGAACGAAATTAGAAATTAATAATTAAGTAAGCGCTGCTCGCTGGCCACCCACCGCCCACCGCGCTGCTCGCCCTTCGCCGTGACGTCGTCCGTGAATATAATTTACAATGTGGCCAAACTCTTTGATCTACTCACGAGTGACTGGATCTGCTAATTTCCAGCCGGCTTTCATTATGATATATTTTTCATCCCTTAAAACGATTTTTTGAAATAGTTGAAGCAAATATTTTTTCTGGTAGTTATATATATGTCCGATAATGCTGTATCATTTAAAACCGAGACGGTATGTAGATATAAAGCTGAAAAAGGGTTAAGCACTATCCTTTAACAACAAAAAAACGATAAAAGATAATGATCGTGTCTCTGGAGATTTTGATACCTGAATTCGTCAACCTTATGAAAAAGATTAATGGGTTCTTTCTGGTATGAGGGTAAGTTTTGTTTTTGGGAAAATCAGTGGGCTTGCATCGCAACTTGCTGGAAACTTAAGTTGATGCCCAAAGATAAAAAAACAAAAATTCAATAATAGCATCAATATACTTTGAGCATTGAATATGATATACGTTATATGAGGTACATTATATAAGAATATAAGAATAAATATTAAACAACTTTCATATCAATGTTTCCAGATTCTGCGAACCAACGTCTATCAAACTTCCTTAAACTTGCCTTGCTACTAAATACACGACGTGGAATACCACAATCAACCAAATAATGTAACATCTTACCTTTTTCAAAATATCCAAATTTGTACATGTTCAAAGCAGATGAGAGTGGCAACCCAATGGACGCAACATACTTGCTCTTCAGTAATAACATATTATCTTCATTTTCATTAGTTCCCGATGATGCATTCAATCCCGTTGGAATATCAAGTGACATCATTGGTAATCCAGTATCATTACACCATTCAATTAACTGTGTAACTTGTCCAACTTCAGATTCCAATAAATCGATGATATCATTATCATATCCTTGTAATCCATCTATTATAAATTCTAATGGTGAATCAACAGTTTTTAATATTTTTTCCAATTGTACCAACGAGTTTACAATTTTACCTCCAATATTGCTGAATCGCTTCAATTCAGCATCAACTTGCGGTAATAAATCTTCTTCAGATTGTTCTTTATCATACAAAAGATATGTAATTGTTTTCAATCCACGATTGAACAATTGCCTACCAGCATTTAACGCAATCGAACCTGATCTATTATTACCTACTAATAATAAAATGATAGGTGACTCATTATGATTCTTAAAGCCAATACGGAAACTACCAATAATATTGTTGATAATCAATTCCGAAATACTTCTTCCTGCATTTTCAATCAATATTTGTTCTGTTAAATCAAATTTGCTCTTACAAATATTCAAAATGTCGGATAATTGTAGTGTTGAACATGTTGGAATTGGTGAATCATCATACGCTGAGCTAAAAAATTGAGCAAAGGCTGGACTAACCGATGTTTTCCTTTCAAAAGATGCAGTTGAAGGCTGTCTACCCTGTAAGTTTGATGAGGTGGTGTGCGTACTTTCTCCAGCTTCGGAAATATTAGAATCAACATTACAGTTGTTATTATCAAAGATGTTTGAATAATCATAACTATCCGCATCATTCCAATCATTATCGCTCTTCTTCTTCAAAACCATTTCATCAATTGCATATTTATCCTTATTTTTAATATCGTCTGTGTTGTTACTGTTCACTTTATTGAAACTCACTAATCTCGAGGATTGACCAGTTTTATCATGTTTTGAAATATTTTTAAATACTGATTCCTTATCAAATTTTTGTAAGTTAGAAGCAAAATCAAACTCTTCCAATTCATTTACCTTCTTATTGTTTTTCGGATTAAATTTATCATTATAAACATCAACGTATTTGACTTCAATGTCATTCTTAGCCCTAGAGCTAGAGGCTGAGCCTGTTCCGTTATTTAACTCATAATCTACGTTGAAATTGTCATTACTAGTGTTATTTCTTTGCGAATTTTTCTCTCTTCTACCACTTTTTTCTTTGGAATTAGCACTATTTGCATTCGTGTTTGGGGAATGGGATTCAACAGGTTCATTATTGTCACCTTCTTTTAGCATCCTCATTTGCTTTTTAATGTATTTTTTATCATTGTGAGCCAACTCTACGACATTTAAGTCTGCTATTTCTGGGGTTTTCACAAATAATTTTTTCTTGTTGATCTTGTCACATGATCCGTCCGATTTCACCTCCACCGGATTTTTTAAAACCACTTCTTTGTCACCAATCTTGTCAATGACACCTCGAACAGTTTTCCCTGCTGGCTCTTTAAACACTAAGTCTACTGTATACCCATAAAATTGTGACATTCTATTTTCAAAGACTTCTTCGCACGTAAGAGGGTATCAGAATTATCTCGATGAGAGCTCAGCCATTAGATAAATTATCGTCCATATTCCGTCATTCAACTTTTCATTTCGTTCTCCGTCCTTCTTTTCCACTCTTTTTTTGCATTCTCACACCCGTGCACGCGAGGCTCGGGTAATCGGTATTTTTGATTCAGCCTTCTGCATTCACTGTTCATGTTCCCGGTCTAAAAATGGGATCTGAAATCTGAACTGTCAAAATTAGAACATTACTGTATATAAAAACTCTGAACATCCTGCATCCCTTTAAGGAAAAAATTCATATAAACTCATAGACAATTTTGAAAAGATACAAACAGTGGAATGTCTGCTGACACTCAGCAGTCGAAAATTTCTCCTGATATTATTGCAAAACATCTTGAAACCCTACTCTCTATTCCGGTAGCAGTAGATAGTATCACAACGTCGCCCACCATTTCTTATTCGCTAGCAAATGATGCTTCTACTCTTACCTGTGGATGTATAATTTCTGAAAGTTTAGCGTTCCTTCTGAAATCAAATAATCAGAAAGGAAACGAGAACAACAAGGAGCTAGATGGAGGAAATATTAATGTTTTCACATGTCCAGTATGCAGGACTCCTAATGTAACTGTTTTAAGTCCATGTACAAACATGAGAAATTTATATCTTTATTTAATTAAGTTAAAAGAAGAATTATCAACTGGAAGTTCAACAATCGATAATTCTTCCTTGCCTTTGGGAATTTATTCATGTCCGGCTGATAATTCAAGCAGTTTACTATCACATGAAAAGACGAACGATAAAGACTCAATTTTCAATGAAGACGATTTGCCTTCGATGTTTGCCAAATTAAACACAGAATCTAATTTGAACGATAGCAAGTTCACGACATCCCAACCTGTAAATTTAGGAGAGGGAAACTCTCAAAATAATTTATCGTTTCTCACAGCTTTTCATGAAGTATTAGTCGAAATGCAAAACCCCTCATCTTCAATGGAATCAAATGAAATATCTAAATCTCCTTCCTATAACGGCAAATATTCTCCCCGAGATCAATATTTAACAGAAAATATTTCACATTCACTCAATAGTCATACCAATTTTGTTGGACATTCACCAACAAATGTATCTGTGCTCTCTTCTTTGGGTTCTATCCAACGACAAAGGACAAGACAATCTTCTTTCCCAAATGCATCAAATTTGACAAAATTAATGTCCTCCAGTTCAACACATACTAATAACAATACTTCTGTAACCAGTAATACTAATACGAGTAACAATTCACCCAAATGGCAACCAAATAAAGAGATGCTTTTATCAAAAAATTTTCCTTTCTTTAGAAGAATCTACACATACAATACACACAATAATAGTTTCTTACTCAAGACTAAACTTTATCTTCAGACACAAATTTCACCCAAATTAACTAAATTAGTATTACTAAGTGAAAAGAAATGGGAGGTTTATACTATTGATACAGATCGACCAGATAAAGCTCCAAAGCTTTTGTGTTGTGGCAAATCCGATGCTTCTTATGGTCCAGATAATGATCACCTAAAAAAAATACCAAATGAACAAATAATTTCAAACTCCAATATAACAGAGAATGTAAATGAGGCCTTAAACTTGTTGGATAATTGGGAACACCTATATTGTCAAATAACAGAAAATTTGCTTTTTATATCTGGAACTAGAGGGTTTTTCCGAATATTTGATTTAACCCAAAATGGACGTTGTTTATACACATATCAATGCAACTTCCCAATAAGATGTTTTGATGTCTCACCAAATGAAGAATTTATAGCGTTGGGTATAACTGGTAAAGATAAGTATACACAAGTTGAACAAGCAGTTATTATAATTTTGAAAATAGTTCCAGCAACATCAAAGTTTTTATTTCAAGTATTAACCTATCCATTTTCTTTACCATACCGGGATCCCATTAGTGTATTAAAATTTTCTCCTGATTCATTACTATTATCAGTAGCAACTGCACTTGAATCAAGATTTTTAGTTATAGGTATAACTGATCCCGCAAGGCCGACCTTAGTAATGAAGTCACAGCGAAGGTTGGATACTTCGTTAGATAGTGAGGGTATAACTGATATGTCATTTTTCCCAGACAATAGGTTTATGACAGTGACATCACTTTCAGTTAATTCTGAGCCTATTATTATCGATACCAATATTTCATCAATTTCTGGACCAGATGGAATTGCCAAACCTAAGTTATTGATGAAAATTGATGAAGTGGGTTCTACTATTCATAAATGTTGCGTTTCACCGAGAGGTGATAGTGTTGCATATTTAAATAGGAATGGTAATGTTTATATAATGACCACTCCAAGAATGGATGATGATGACAATAAAAAGATTTCTTGTGTTTTGGAGGTTGCGAATGCATTTAGAAGTAAAGAAGCAGCATCACTCAGGTTTGATCCAGATGGATATAAATTGTATGTTTTGGATAGGAAGGGAATCTTATCGATTGCAGATTTTACTGCTGGTACTGTAGAAGACCATAGTGTTACTAGATGTAAAATTATAGCATGATTTTATTATTTTTGATCCTATAAATAATTTGTTGAATACTAAATAATAGACAATAGAGTGATAAGCTACCTTTATTTTTTAAAAGAACTTAACCGTATAGTTCCCCAAACCATTTGTATTTGATATATACTTGATTCATTAATTCGTTACAAAAAAACGTTATAAATGTAATTTAAGAAAAAGAGAGGAAAACAGTCAACTTTCCATTCTGTATCTTTTACATAAAATATTTTGATTCAAAAGATCAAAAAGTTTATGATGGATATCTTGAGGTTTCATTCTTTTATCAAAATATGAAAGCAAGTTCATTAGACTTGGAGGGTTTGTCAATAATGTAGAACTTTTGCTCTTATGTAAAATAACATCAAGTGATGACATATCAATAAGTTGTGGATTATTGCATTTACCTAAAACCCGAGATATACTTTCTTTACACGTCACGGAGATATCGTTATACAACATGTCATAAAAGAGTGCGTTAATGTTTAACGATAAATTATGTATTAACCTTCTGGAATCATTATCAGGAACAACTATAAAATTCACAAATATCAATTTCGCATATCCACCATTAATTGTTTGACTATTATACCCTTCAACTATATCTCTTCTTAAATTGCTCTCCCTGATAAATGATAAAACGCCGTTAAATAAAAGAGTATTGAATTTCAAAAAGAATGTCTCTGTTATTCTCATATATTCTCTGGCACTTAGTTCCTCCATTTTTTTAATATTAGGTAGTTTGGTATAATCTGGAATGACCAAAACACCCTTGAAATTGTAATACGATTCGTTAGCAATAGTTTCAATTTTACCGTCCAAAAATTGGCCAAGTTTGAGCAAACTATTTTTAACGCTTGAGTCACTGGTAAAATCGATAAATAAAGCCCTAACATCAGTGTCATTAATTTCTTCAACAATTCGCAATTCTTGTTCATCCTGGACAGTTACAAATACGACATAACCACGCCTGTTCAGGTCACTCACTAATTTAGAAACAAAAGTCGATTTCATCGATCCAATGACCAAAATAACTTCATATCTGAATCTACCCTTCAATCGTTTTGCCTCCCTCACATAGGGGACGTAATATCTATATAGTTGATAAGCAGTAAACCCAAGAGTTGGAAAGGCCAATCCTATGCCTATGTTTCTCAGATTTTTTGAAATAAAACCTGCTGTATTGGCATAAAACAAACCAGATATAGTTGAAGGTGATGCTGGAGGCGGTGGAGAATTTAAAGAGAATCCTGATAGATTGCTTGGTACATTGTCTTGAACTTTACCAACAACAACTTTGGCACCGCTAACTATTGTTCCTCCAACAGATTTGGATACATCGTATGTCTGCTGCAATGCATCTTTAGAAGCGGCATATCCGTCTTGTAAAACAGAATTTGTCCCCTGTAAAATGTAAGAAGTGTAATCGAAAACCTTGTCAACAAAGTCTGGCATATATTTCGTAATTTAAACTGCGTATTATTTGATCCTGGCCTGTTTTATCCTAAAGTTTGGTTGGTTTCGACGGGAGAAAGAGAATCCTGCCTTTGCCCTTCCTTGTTCCGTTAAGAATAAGGAACCAAAGTAAACCCAAGCGATAGAGTGGCTGATGGCTGATGGCTGATGGTAGTGGTGGCTGGTGAATTCGGTTAGCGCACGCGGGTTCTGTTGTGATTGAAACTTGAAGATTGAAGATTGAGGACATAGGATGGTATTGCACATTGCAGCTGAAGTCTGTAAATGCACACATCCCGGGAGATAGGTAATAGCCACATCGATTCTCGGGCACATACATACACTTAAAGGGGAAAGAATGTCTGCTATTCAGAAAAAAAGGGCTTTGGAGGTATTCAAATCCGGTGATGAAAGGTATCTATGGAGTGTTTCCAAGGAACTTTTTGAAACAGGGTTTTTCAACTGCTATTTAACACCACAGCAATTCAATCTTCTTCGGGTTTTACTTTATATTGACGAAAAAAGTGGTGACGACAATATTCTTTGGAAATCTTTTATCAATGGTTCATTGATTTTACGTTTTAAAGAAGACGCTGGTGACGACACAAATTCAAATGATAATATGTATATGAAGCCCGGATATCCAACACTTAGAAACTTGGGTGCAACAGTGCGATATCTCTTATACGAAAAGGCCATAGATTACTATTTTTTCAGTGATTCATCTAATTTGAAGGAGTTTCATTTGCTTGAAAGCAATATTCCTACTATGCAAACAACAGATCATTTGAAAACTTATCAACAAAATAGTAATATTGCAAGTTCCGAAGTTTTATCGAACAATAGAGAAGATAATGATTATGATGATGATAATGATAGAGAAGATGATAATTATGATGACGAAGAGGAAAATGATGTAGGTAAAGCAGACGGAGAAAAACTAAAAAATAAAGAAGAAATTTCCCTCCAAACAGAGGACAATAGTAAGGATGGATACATCTTTGATTTACATACACACGATCCCGTTCTCTTTGTTAGTAAGGAAGAACTACTTAAAAAGCCAGTTTATCCAAGCGTTCCTAAATTAAGTGCAGATGATGATGCCATTGGAAAAATGGTCCATCCGATTTTGGGAACTTCTTCAGCGATTGAATCAAGTATTGAGAAGCAGAATGAGTTGAAGTTGATTAAAAATTTCAATAAAGTATATCATCACTTTGAGAGCGATTTGCCAAATATTCACAAAAAAAGAAAATTAGAGAGAAGTGATAAGCGACTTGAAATGGAAGACAATACTATTTCGGGCAAGAATGAAACAAACGATTCGGATTCAAAACAGGTAAATAAGTTGATTACGCTAGGTGGTGCTGTCAATCTATCCCTCAAAAATTTATTAAACAGGATTGAAGAAAATAGAGACAAAGTTGATGCGACTGATGTGGAATTAAAAAATTTGATCATGGATGTCAGGAAGAATAGATCAAAATGGGCTAACTATAATAAAATCGGTCAAGAAGAACTCTACGAGGCATGTGAAAAGGTAGTAACAGAGTTAAGAGGGTTCACTGAGCATTCGACGCCATTTTTAAATAGAGTTTCTAAAAGAGAAGCTCCTAATTATTATCAAGTTATTAAAAAGCCAATGGATTTGAATACAGTTTTCAAAAAACTAAAAACCTTACAATATCAAAATAAAAAACAGTTTGTTGAAGATTTAATGCTGATATGGCAAAATTGTCTAACATATAATTCTGATCCAAATCATTATATTAGGGTGGATGCATTAGCAATGAGAAAGAAAACTCTGATGTTAACTCCATTGATCCCCGATATTACAATTAGAGACAGGGCCGATGTTGAAAGAGAAGCTGCTGAAAAGGAGAAAGAAAGGGGAAGGGAAGATGAGTTCAATACCATGACAGTTGGGCGAACTTCTGCAAGGGGTGTCGGTCAAAAGAAAGCCAAGAAAGGTAGAAGTGTAGCATCAGAAGAGAGTCTTGACATCATGAATGCCAATGATACTGCTTCCACACCAATGGATGATGCTGTATTGGTTGCAAGTATCGTTCCACCCGTTTCAAATGGCACACCTGCTGTTTCAACCTCAGCTGTAGATCGATTGGTTGCGGAAGAAAGTATGAATCCTTCCACTGGTGAAGATGACGAAGATGATGTCATGGATATCGATGAATATGATGATGATAATGATGATGATGCTGCAACTAATATAAATAGCAATGCGTCAGAAATTAATATTGAAGATCGCAATGAGGACGCAGACGATTTGGAAATTTCCACGTGGAAAAGTTTAACTTCAACCACACGTTACAAATTGTGTACTGAAAGGTCAAAATTGTTCAAAGATAATAAACTTCAACCAAATTCAGAAGCGACAATCAGGACCAAAAGTCAAATGTATAACTTTACTAAATATTTGGAAGATGATTCTAAAGTTGTGCTACATCGAAATAGAAAATATTTTGATGAAAATGATGACCCGTATTTACTTGAATATGACGTTACTGGTGGTATTCCAAATATCAAACATCCAGATCTTAATTTTGATAAAGTTGAAGATGAAATGTTAGAACATATGATTTCCGATGGTAAAACATTGGATGATTTGCCAGAAAGTAGTTTGAAGGTTAAGCTTCAAGGTTCCAACAGTTTGGTTTTGGATAACATATCATTAATGCAAGATATTCGCAAAATATGTTTTAAGATTAATTTGATTAGAACAATGCAAACCTCTCAATTTATTCACCAGTCACAATTTGTTGCTCCAACATATCCAAGGATAAAACTTGAAGATATCGATCCTATGTCAAAGTTAACGACTAGAGATTTAATGACGGAGAAAATTGCATCATTAGCATTACAGAAATCTGTTTCTGCAATTGCCATGTCTACTGGATTTCAATCAACGGCACCATCTTGTGCTGTTTTGTTGACACAAATTGCAGAAATATATCTTTGTAATTTGGCTAAAACCATGAAACTTCACCTTGAATCAAATTCCATAAACAAATTACCAATAAAAGGACATAAACCTTTGACATGTAAAAATGTTATTCAACTAGTTCTTGAATATAATGGTGTTGAGAAGCCTGATGTTCTTTATTCATATTATAAAGAGCACCTGATGAAACAAAACGGTAAACTTTTGGATTTGAAATTTGGTCTGGAAAACTTTTTAAGGGATCTATTGAGGCCAAGTATGCAAGATATAAGTGAAACCCAATTCAATGATGATTCTGAACAATTTGTTAATGGAGATTTTTCAGATGAAATTGGTGAAGATTTTTTTGGATTCAGGGAATTGGGATTGGATAAAGAATTTGGTTTGTTGACTTCAAACATTCCGTTGCATTTACTTCAATCCAAATTATCATATCAATTCAGTCAAATGAACAAACATATGGCAAAACGTATTTATGAAGATTTTGAAGAAGTTAAGTTTCCGAAATTATGTAAAAAGGACGTACCTAAGCAAATTGGTATTTTACAACCGTTTTACGAAGATACGTATATTAAATCCAAATTGATGTATAATAAACAATTGAAAAAATATCAAACGCAAATTCAAAGCGGAGAAAAGCCTGAAGAAGAATTTTTGCCCATTGAAGACGAAGAAGAATTAGTCTTAATTGAAGATACAGATTTACCTCATAAACAAAGAAATAATAGACCAAAAATCCCACCGAATGGTAAAATTACACAGATTAAAAAAAAGTTTGCTGCTACTGCATTTTTTATTGAGAAGCAGGAAGAAATTGAGGCAAGATTGGAAAGTATGAATAAAAAGAAAGAATTGGATACAATTAAAGAATTAGAGAGACAAACGAAAGAAGAAAATAAGGAAGTTAATTCCAATTCAACTAATGTTGGAGATACCAAGGATATTGACATGGAAGATAGTAGTTTGAAAGATGAAACCGAATTGGAAACTGTTGCCTCTTTGGTTAAAAAGTCTAATAATATTGATGAACCAAATGAAACAAAACCTGTTGGCACCGATCATGAAGGAGATAAACCAGAAGACAATGTGGACGTGGTCCATGCCCGGAGTGTAGACAATGCACCTGAGAACTACGAAAAGCTTGATAATGAAAGTGTGTTGGGTGTTGGAAAGGATAATCAGAGTGGTTTAGTGGACAATATTAATATAAATGTTTCAGAAGAGGAGTCGCAAAGGGATAATGAAAAGGCTGGGAATAAGGAAGTAGAAGAAATGACATCAGATGCTAATATAAAAGCTAATATTTCCATAAACGAAAATGAGAAAGGAAGGGAGATTTCCGATGACAAGACCGTTCCTGGAAATGAATCCAAAGTGGAAATTAGTGATAAACTTGAAAAGGAAAAGTAAAGAAGTATTACCATTAGAATTTTTTGTATAGTTAATACATCATGTAACATTATTTTTATATACTTGAAATTATATTACGATAAAACTAGATAAATTATGCATTTGTAATTATAGAATAAACTCCTGGTATAAAATTAGTAAAAGAAAAACAGATACATATAATAAAAGAACTGAAGATTTAAAAATGGATATCTTCTCCTCTAATCCATTGAATGATCAAATAAATGTTTAAAAAGCCAATGATCAACCAGGACAACACTCCCAAAATATTTGTCAATAAAGAATTTGAAAAATCAATGGTTTTAACATCAGCGACATTATCCAACAAAGAAGATGTTTCAGTTAAAGCCTCTGGTTCTGGGCTTGCATCACTATTTATTTCATCTGATAATACTGTGACAGACATGATGGTTTTATTCGCAGTAAAATAGAGTAATGGTGCTGTTACAAAAGGTAAAATCAAGGATAAAACAACCTGAGACAAATTTAATATATCAGCAACACCAGATCTTCCAAAATATAAAGCCATAAAAAGACAAGGAATAATGCTGATTGTTCTTGTAATTAATCGTCTCAAAAGTGGATTGATCGTCCAATGAACACTTCCTTCAGCAATCATCATACCTGACATTGTACAAATGATACCTGCTGCGATGGCTGAAAAGAACATCGCAAGTGCAAAGATAAAACCTGCTTGATTCGATATATAATAGCATAGCAGATCGTAAATAGAGAGTAAATCTGCATCATCTGCGCCGGGTTTATCAAAAAGTGCAGCAGCAGAAACAATTAAAATCGATGAATTGATGAAAACTGCAATGACACAAAGAGATAATATTAATTCGATATAGGAATAATTCAAACAATAATCAATTGCACTGAGTGAAGGCTTATGAATGGAGTTGCCATAGACATCTCTCTCGCAGTTGTATGAGCCAGATTGTAGATCAAATTCTCTTAATCTTGGTTTAACCAAATTTGAACCCAAATATAGAGAATGAGGCATGACGGTTGCACCAATTATGCCCAAACCTAAATAAATGGCATTTTTTTCCCTAAATAAATTTTCCGAAGGAAGAAATCCTTCAAAGACTTCTCTTTTTGAAGGAATATCGACTTTAGAAAGTAACAACACAAAACAGCCAAAAGTTAGAATCACAAAAGCTGAAACAAAGAGTTCAAACTTTCTAATGTGTCTCATAGAACCATCTGGATTATAAACGAAAATTATTACCAATACATCTAAAATTGTCAAGATGATACCAAGTTGTAAAGGTATATTGAATAGTATATTGAAGGCTATTGCGCTTCCCACCACTTCTGCTAAATCTGTAAAAATGACGGCAAGTTCAGCGAGAACATAAATGGTGATGTTCAGCCAATGAGGTAAGTATTTTCTGCAGTTTTCTGACAAATCCAATCCGGTGACGGTACCCAACTTAATACATAAGCATTGTAAAACCACAGCAAACACATTGGCAGCAAATATGAAAAACAAATGGGCATACCGGTATTGAGCACCGGCTGCAGTTGAAGTTGAGTAATTTCCTGGGTCGATGTAAGCACATGAAACAAGAAGACCCGGGCCTATAAATCTAAGGAGTTTTTTCAAATTTAAACTCATAATGTGATATAACGAGTAAATTTTCGTTAAAAAGTCGGGGGTTTAACGAGTGACTAAAACTGAAAATGAAACGACGATCAATGATATCAGAGGGAAGGAGAGGGGGTCCACAAAGACGGCCGTCAAGGCTTGCACGTCAACAAAGGACGGAAGATCGAAGATCCCCGGGCCATAGAGTGGTGTCACGGGATATGGAGACAGTCGGCGCGCCCGGTCCCGGTAAAATGTGGAGCGCCCGGATGAGCGCTGAGCCCGCAGAGTGGCACGTAAACAAAGCCGACACGGTATATACGGTATCCCGTGTCCCTGGAAGTATCTCTTATATTGGACAATAATAACACTAACTAAAATACAGTAATAAATACATATGGGTATACAGAGATTGCCGAGAGCTGTTTCTGCAGGAATTGTTTCAACCAGCTCTGTTCAATCTCAGGTTTCCGTGTTGAAGGAGCTCATAGAGAACGCCATTGACGCAATCAAAGCAAACAGAACAGATGATAGCGTTAAGAAATCGGGACAAATCTATATCGAGATAGACAAAGATTCAGCAGGTTTGGACTATTTACTTGTTAGGGATAATGGAATTGGGATTCAAAAAATTGACAGAAATATCCTCTGTATGAATTGTACTACATCGAAGCTAACATCAATGGATCAACTTTCCAATGGCGTGTCAACTTGCGGTTTCAGAGGTGAAGCCCTAAATTTTATTGCAAGATTGTCAACTTCAATGAATATAAGTACAAAAACAAAGGAAGATGTCACGATGGAGTCATGGTCTGTTAATAATTTGGGTCTGCCAAATTCTGATTTTAAATCCGCTCCTGGTATAATTGGTACAACTATGAAAATTACTGGATTATTCAAAGGCACCCCCGTCAGGTACAAATATTTAAAAGAAAAAAAGGCGAAATTTTTAAAACAATTGGAATCTATTATTGAGGAATATGCATTGATTCATGAAGATATACGTTTTCAAATTAGATATGTTAAATTCATGCAAAACGGTAGAATCGTAAATGGTGAATGTAAATCTTATCCCATAAAAATATCAAGAATGCAATTTGTCTATGATGTGTTGGGTATTCGAAACAAAGATTGGCTTTTTCACACAAAATTTTTGTTTGCCGTGATAGATCATCAGACACATGCCAAATTTATGGTAAATGTATCCCTTTTGATGCCAAAAATGAGAGCTCAGGATGTACCCATGGGGAAAAATGTGTTAAAGGTTCTCTCCGTTAATGACAGACCTTTAGATTTATCTTTAAAATTTGGAAAGGCAATATCAACTAAGGTCAATCAGGTATATATCCAGAATATGCTGCTACCTCCTCCGGTTTGGTTTGTATCGATGGATATCCCTTTGCCAATGGTAGATGTGAATATAGAACCTGGTAAATCAGATATTCTGGTGCCTAATGAGCAATTGCTATTTGAATTATTTAACGCAGAATTAACAAAAGTTATAGTAGAAGAACATAAGTTAGATAATGATGAAAATGAAAATGAAAATGAAAATGAAAATGAAGTAATAGAACCAGCTGTCATAAATGATTTAGATTTAGAAAAAAATGTCACCAATAGGACTTCAGAAAACGTACTGTTTGTTGAGCAAGATGGAGTTTCAACATCTGATGACGAAGCCTTCATTCTAGAACTGGACTCTACACTTAAAGAAATCACAGATCGACATTTAGATAATAACATGGATAAAATTAATAAGGGTTCAGAAAATCAATATATCGTTGCGGACAACGACAATGAAAAAAGTGATAAATGCTTAACAAATGAAGATAGTACACATGTCAACGATTTTAATAGTCATGGTGAATTGAATGCTAGTAGTCACAATAATGATAACCTGAATAACATACGAAGTAGTAATCTGTGTGAGAGTATTGATGCTGGTATTAATTGCAATACTAATTGTTTTTCTAATAAAGATGTTAATGATGATGCAAATAATTGTAATGATCAAGCCGACCCGGATAGTGAGTGGTCTCGTACCATATATGATACGACAGGAATTTCCTCAGAATTAGAAATTACAAATTCTCAACAAGAAATTGATGATAAAAGTGATAAAGCGGAGGATTCGGTAAGTATCACTGTTTCTAATCCATGGACAATTACCAAGCTATCCAATGAAATAAAATTACATTTGAATGATGATCATCTAAATCCAAATACATCAACCACTATAATATCGTCCCCGGGTCTAAAAGTACCGTCGTCTATACAACCTAGATTATATCCTGATTTTGAAAACCTGCCTGTTACTAAACAACAATCGCCCAAAAAATCAAAACAGCTAGCAGTCACTTCATATTTGACATATCATATTGACTCCTCTGAAAAGGATAAATTTAATAATGAAATGAAACTTCCTAGAATCAGTGAAACTTCTCAAAATACTAGCGGTAATAATTTGGATGTTACATTTGAATTTACATTAGAAGGTACGAAAAGAAAATTGCAACTGATAGATGATGAAAAATGGGTTAAAAGATCAGGAATTCCTTCTTTCATATTGCTTGATAGTGTTGGAGTTTTATATAAAAGAATATCGTATGATGTTGAGGATGAAACGCCGGAAAGAAATGAAAGGGGAATTTACCAATTGAAGTAATTACAATTTTACATTTTAAGTTCAAATTTAAAGAAACGTAATAATCTAAAAATCACCTAAAAATTTCAATAACACTTTTTCGCAAAGCTTCTAGTGTTTCTCGGGTATAACATCAAGTAAAACTAATTATTCAGATAATGAGTGATATTATGAAGTAACGTATCACAATAAATTTATTCCTGACTTATTGAGTAGTTTGAAAGCATAAGTACTTTTGTACTATTAAGATGTTTTGCATCATGCTTAAGAATTCAGATACTCAGTTAATGTTACACAATGGTGCCTATTATATTGAAAATCTATCTTGAAAATTAAAAGTATATGAAAAATATAATTAATAATTTAAAGCATTTATTTAATACTTTATATAATAAATTTCATATTAATGATAATTATACAAAAATGCACGACTCAATGTTTTATATCCTGTGATTTCTGGCCACGCAATACCTATCTTGTATTTCTATAGCTTCGTACGTACCTTCCAAATTGGCCATTATGTGGTATTCGTTAGTCATAATATCTTCAACTATTTCTGTCTCCACAATTTTGGAAGCATCATCTAATTCTTTCCTAATATATGTCAATTTAAATGGTGGTGTTCCGGTTAACAAAAATTTAATTTCAACTTGTTCCCCCTCGTGAATATCCTCTTCTATGTTATCCCCTTGAACTATTTCAACAGATGGCAAATCATAAATAACAGCTTTCAAATCACTTCTATTGAGTTCAGTATAATCAACTTGGCACTCTCTTGCAGATGAATCAGATAATGATTTGATGGTTAATTCACCTGGTCCCGGTGCTCTACGTTTAAAGTAATTACCCTTTACCTCAACTTCTTGTAATACAGAATTAAATTCGTAATCAATATTAAATGGTGGAACACCATTCAACATGAAAGTAATTTGATCTCCGACGCAATAATAATTTCCATCAATAGTTGGGTCAAAATCTGATAATTGATTGGATTCCTCAATTAGATGTCTGATTTTTGGAACATCGTGAACTTGAACTGTTACTGTCTTATCATTGGATGCATAATCATCAGAGGTACATCCATTTACATCTGTTAATTGATTAATTGATAAAATATGTGTGCCAATTCCAATATGCTCATAGATAGCAAGCAAATCTACTATATGAGAATTCAAATTATCAAAATCCAATGATTTCATTACACCATCATATTCGTTATAAATATCAATCTTCAGTGAAATAGGTAGTGAGCCCTCTAATTCAACTCTTATTGGTATAACTTTAGTACTATCATCTAATAAGGAAACACATGTTTGAATTCTCGAATCTGAACTAATGAATTTTGCAGTTGGTAATGATAAAACCTCGTGGGTCATCACAATTGGATCAAAATTATAAGCCTGGGATTTTTCTAATCTATTTAAAATATCTTCTGAGTAAACTGAATCGTAAATATTTTTTATTGTATAAACATATAGACCTGCAACATTTGTAACCAATTCAAGGGTGAATTTGGAACTATTGATTTGTTCTACTTTTTGTTCCGTTCTTCCGTCCGGAAATTTGACATCATATTTTAAAATAAATGGTGTTGAACCAATAGCTTTGAAAGTCACATGCTCATTCTTATTTTGACAAAGCTTACTTTTTTCAAAAATATTGGTTGATATCTTAGTTAACTTATAATTATCATCATCTACTATTAAAGTAGGAATTGAAAGATACTTTATTTCAACAATATAATCATTCATAATTCTACCAATACAGTCCCCTTGTTTAAAAGATATCAACTTGTAAATACCCTCTCTTGATAAATCCAAACCTCTTGCTGGATCATGATGATTCAAGTTAATAGTTTCATCAAGTAAACCATCAAATGATTTGTAAGAATAAGTCAAATCAATCAATTCGTTAGACTGAGCCCTGAGTGGTACTGTAAATATTTCACCTTTAATAACATCAAAAGTTTCGCTTTTTTGGAAAGTTAATTGTGGGACATCATTTTTAACATCAATGTGAATTTCTTGTCCCTTGAAGTCAACATCACAATCTGTTGAATCGGATACACTCTTCAATGTCAAAATATGTTCACCACCTTTAGAAAATCTTGGGGTTTCAATCTCAATTTGTGCATCATAGATGTTTTGTAGTGTATAAGTTTCAATCGAATAGTCAGGAGAAATTATATCATAAGTCACATTAAATGGTGCTTTACCATCAATGTAAAGGATAGCATCGGATGACGCACCATGACAACATTTTACAGTTTGAACCTTATTGTATTTATTGAAATAAGCTTTTGGTTTTTGTTTGAAATATGTGACATATCTATATTCTCCTTGTTCAAAATGAATTTTATTTTTGTAAAACCTATCACTTAGAGTAACAAATTCAATTGAATACGACCCTTCACTTGATGGTTTAAAATCATACTCTAATGTTGAAGAATCAGATTTGATTGAATTTACCTTTTCAACTCTAAGAACTCTATTTGAATCATTTGGATCAAGTTTAGAAATTTTATAGCCAATTTCAAATGGTGCATTACCAACAAAATCAATGTTGAACTTGAAACCAGTTGTTCCGACACAATTGTCGACAATTGGGTCTAGTGACACATTCATCATTGGTAGTTTGGCACTTAGAATATTTAATGAAGATGGACCTAATTTACAAGGACAATATTTACTGGATCCTTGCTCAATCAAATACGTACCAGGTTTATCTGCTCTAATTTTCAGATCATTGATGGATTTTAAGTCGAAATTTCTGGAAAATGTCTCAGCTTGATACGCATTATCATTTTCATTTGGAATATACTTGAAAATAACATCAAAAGGACTTTCACGGTGGACTGATCCGGCATTAGAAATTTTAACGTTAAGGTATTTTTCGGTGTCAAGAAGGATCGGAATCCCAGGTGCATAATCAACTAAACTTAATAATGGTTTAGGGTGGGAGTAAAAGGACCTAAAAGTAGTTGAATCTTTTGGATCTGGGTTATATGAAATAGCGTTACCAAAACCATCAATAACTTTATTGATAGTATATATGTAATTACCAGATCTCTGTAATTTCTTTTCGCCAATTGGAATTGTGATATTGTGACTTTTTGCCCATGATATATCACGTAAATAATTTGAGGCATATTTGACTTTACTATTTTTCATTAATTCTTTCGAATTTAAAGGAGAGTCAATTTTTTCAACATGAGATACAAATGTTGGTGGTAATTTGGATAAATTTCCATCAATTTCTTCCTCATAATATAACGTAAAAGGTGGTACACCCAATAGTGTTATTTCTAAATCATCAACGGTTTCTTCAATACATTTATCTAATGAAAAAGATTCTTTTGAAGTAAATGCCGCTTCTGGACAAACAGAAATAATCGTATCAGATCTGAAAGAACGAATCATTTTATCCTTTTTATCTGTAGCCTGTTTTATTGAATAATAACCTGGGTTTTGCACTGGAATTTCCAATATTTGAACATTATTATCAGCTAAAACAGATGGATCGTATTTAACATAAGGAGAATCATAATAATCACCCACAATAAAACCTCTAAGTTCTCTTTGAGTAAAATTCAGTAGTTTAATGTCATTATTAAAGTCTTGATAATTCAATTGCAGAAAGTTTAAATCATAAGTTGATTCTATTCTAATTGGGATTTTTATGTTTTCGTTATAAACTGGGCGTATACAAAACTGTTGATTAAATGGATTGATTTTAATGGAAGAGTCTGGAGCATATCTAATTGTCTTCTTACCTTTAAAATGCTCTGATTGATTAATAATGAAGTCAGTATCAATATAGGTTTCCATTATAGCTAGTTCTTTTTCTGGTATTATCGTTCGATATATTGAATATAACATTGAAGAAATCGAAAATGAAAATGAAACTGCTAAAAGAACAGTTGAAAAGTTTATAATACCAAGTAAAAATAAACTGAAGGTTGGAGTAAATGATAACTTAGGTATATTCAAGAATGGTATTATTAAAATCAGCAAACTATCGAGGAAAAAATATTTAAAAATGAATGAAACTTTTGGATGTAAAAAGCCAAAATTGAATAGCCATTCAGGTTCATTCGTATTTGAACCATCTAAAAAATTTAAATTGTGAAGCAGGTATAAATCATAGAATTTCCATGCTTGTACCAATATGAATATTGCCCAAACATATAGCCTTTGAGAATCAACATCCAATATTGATTCAGATATAACTGGTTTAGACTTTTTACTTTCCTGTTTCAATGGCTTGCTATTTCGCTGACTCATTGTACTCAATGAGATATAATATATTTGTCTGATAATATCCTTTCACCTGTAATAAAAATTGGGTGATTGGAGTTTCAATAATAAACTGAAACCTTGTTTCGATGATATCATCTTTCAGAACTTTGGTGAAACAAGAAAAGTACAAAAAAATGAGAAGTTTCCAAAAACATTGGTTTACGTAATATACGTCGATCGGCCTTTTTGATTTTTAAGATTTCCTCGGAATCTTTTTCTGTTTGCTTTATTAGGAAGGTAAAGCCATCAAATCTTTGGTTGCCTCATTCGGAAATGATGCCGATGCTTTGGGAATACTTATCTGTTATCTTCCAATTTTTGTCATCGCTCTATACGCTAATGAAAATTAACAATAAATCATACATCTACGTGTACCGGGTCAATCCTAAATTAATCAATGGTCCCTACGGACACTTATTAATTAAGCATAAATTTCCGAGTAAGAATGCAGCTTTTCCTAACCCTTAACTCCTTTAGAGATTACATATGGCAGTCACTGGTCCCTGTGCTTATAATTTGTTAAACGCTATAAATGTAGAGAACGTCGCAATTTTAGATTTTTGATTCATGACAATTTTTCTTCACCTCATGTAAAATTCAGACCCTTACACTCGAACCCTCATCGACAAGTTATTTATCTATAGATACAACAAACTAATACACAATGTCTGAATTATTTACTACAATTACTACACCTAACGATAAAACCATTGAACAACCATTGGGTTTATTCATTAATAACGAATGGATCAAAACAAATGAGAGACTTGAAACCATCAATCCATCAACTGGGAAGCCTATCTGCTCAGTTTACAAAGCAGGTGTCGAACATGTCGACCAAGCTGTTGAAGCGGCAAATGCTGCATTCAAATCAGATGAATGGTCCAGTTTGACAGGTTCTGAACGTGGTGATATCATTTATAAAATGGCTGAAATCATCAAAAGAGATTCCGAACTTATTGCATCAATTGAATCTCTGGACAATGGTAAACCCTATGCAAACGAATGTTTGACTGCAGATATGAGTGAATCTTACGAAGTTTTCAAATATTATGCTGGTTGGTCTGATAAACATACCGGTCAATTAATTGGTTCTCAGGTTCTAGGAAAAAATAAAATTTGTTACGTTGAGCCAGTTCCATTAGGTGCAGTTGGTGGTATTGTTCCATGGAATTTCCCATTTATGATGATGGCTTGGAAAATTGCACCTGCATTAGCAACTGGTTGTACCGTTGTTATGAAATCCAGTGAAATTACACCATTATCTGCATTATGGTTTGGTAAAATTGCATTGGAAGCGGGATTACCAAAAGGTGTGCTTAATATCCTTTCAGGTTATGGTGCAGATGTTGGTTCTGCAATGGTTAGTCACCCAAAGTTGGCAAAAATCGCATTTACAGGTTCAACAGCAACTGGGCAAAAGATTATGGAAGCTGCAGGTACAAGCAATTTGAAAAAAGTTACTTTAGAATGTGGTGGTAAAAGTCCTTACATTGTTTTCGATGATTGTGATTTAGAATTAGCGATAGAGTGGGCATTTTGGGGTATTTGGTATAACAAAGGTGAAGTTTGCACTTCAACATCAAGATTTTTCATTCAGGAAGGAGTTTATGATAAATTTCTTGAGAAATTCGTTGAATTGACTAAAACTAGATGTGTTTCCACTGATCCTTTTGATGATAATTGTACTATTGGTCCATTAGTTTCTGAATTACAATATAATAAGGTGAAGAAATATGTTAAATTAGGAAACGAAGAAGGCGGAAAATTATTGACAGGTGAATTTATTGAAGGGCCTGGTTATTTCTGTAAACCATTCATTTTTTCAGATTGTACTGATGATATGACAATTATGAAAGAAGAAATTTTCGGTCCTGTTGTTGCTGTTACTAAATTTAAGACTGTTGATGAAGTCATTAAAAGGGCAAATGATACAACATATGGTTTAGCTGCTGCATTATTTTCAAATAACATCACTAAAGCACATACTGTTGCATCTAAATTAGAGGCTGGTATGGTTTTCATCAATTCAAATGGTGATTCTGATATTCATGTTCCATTTGGTGGTTCTAAAATGAGTGGTATTGGTAGAGAATTGGGATCTTATGCACTGGATTTATTTACAGAAAACAAGGCGGTTCACGTAAACATGACTGTTCCATTTAAATGAACGAAACAAACATAATATATAATAATTGTTTTGTATAAAAGCTTTTTTCCTTCAGTTTTAATTATTGTGGTTTAATCAGCGTACTCTGTGTTTCCAGAACTTTCTTCGGAGACTGGAAATTTGAGGCATTGGCGCGCCGAAAGGTAAATGGAGAACAAAAGCTTTAAAGAGCTGAGAGCTGAAGTATAGAAGTCAGCCGAAAGACACCATCTGATACTGTGTTCTAATAAACCTTTTTTTTTTTTATTTGAGAACCTTTATAGGAGAATATTCTTAAAGAAAATGGTTGTGCAAAATCCAAATAACTGGCATTGGGTTGACAAGAATTGTATTGACTGGGCTCGTGCCTATTTTACTGAAAAATTAAAAACTATTTCAGCAGATGAGGGAAATGGCAGAACGGATGTTAAATTAACAGGTGTTAAATCATTAAAAGGTGATTGTGAAGTTTGTCAACGTAAGGGTAAAGTTATCTCACTTTTTGATTTATCTTTGGAGATTACTTATGAATCATCTTCTGGGCATAAAGGTACTGTTACAATTCCAGAGATTATGTATGACACAGAACCAGATGAATATCAATTTAATTTAGATGAAAGAGTCGATGAGCCAACGAGGGTTTTGATTAGAAGTAAAATTGTTCCTCAAATAAGAGATATTTTAAAAGATTTTGGACCAACTTTAATCAATGTTCACGGATCTGATATTCAAGTTGATGAAGCCCACGTGATGTCGACATTTACCAAGGGTAATCAAAATTTAGCATACATGAAACCTGTTATAAAAGAGAAGACGACATTCAATAAATCCAGTGAAACCTCAAAATCTAAAACAAGTTCCGCATTACCAGAATATGCCCAAAAATATAATATATCATCATTACATTTAAGTACTGAGTTCAATACTACTGCAGAACAATTATACATAACATTATTAGATCCAGAAAGAGTTTCTATGTGGACCAGATCATCACCTGGTGGAATTGAACCAAGAGTTGGAGCGGAATTTAAATTATTTGGTGGTGGAGTTGAAGGTAAGATATTGAGATTAGTTGAAAATAAAGAAATTGAAATGTTATGGAGATTAAGTAGCTGGAAACAAGGGCACTATGTCAAAATCACATTTAAACTTGATCAGGGTAATAGTGAAACAATTATGAATGTGGATATGAATGGTGTTCCAATTGGAGAAGAGGAGCTAGTTGAGGATAATTTTAAGGATAAATATTTTAGGGCAATCAAAATAACTTTTGGATTTGGTGCCGTATTGTAGTTACATCAATTTTTATATAATTGGATGAATTAATTAAATTTTTATCTTATTTTATAGAAAGATTTATAAAATTGAAGGATAAAAAATATAATAAAAGAATATATTATAAGGTTTTTAAATGGAATATATGAAATAGTAAAAAATCCGTTATAATTTGATTCAAGCCATAAGTAAAAAACAACAACATAATATGATAGAGAGAATATATAAAATTAAATCATGAAATCAATCAAAATGTTTAATTTTCAAATTTCTTGGCAGCATCAGACCAGTTGATGATGTTCCAGATAGCTTTGAAGAAGTCAACTTTAACATTTCTGTACTGTAAGTAGTAAGCATGTTCCCAAGCATCGAGAGCTAATAAAGGTCTCATGTTAGCACTTGGTCTTTCGTGGTTATATCTTGAAACGATTTCAACAGCACCGTTGTTTAAATTTTTACAAATGAAAACCCAACCAGAACCTTGAATACCAGCCAAAGCTTTGTTGGTTAATTCAATTAAATTTTCAAAAGAACCATATTGTTGAACAACAGCCTTATATAAAGCAGTAGTTTCAGCTGGAAGTTGACCACCACCAACAGATTGTGGGGCTAAACTTTCCCAGTATAAACAATGGTTAGCATAACCACCACCATGGAATTTAATATTTTGTTGTAATTCGACACATTTGACGATATCACCAGCAGCTTGAGCAGCTTCGTGTTGTTCTAAAGCTGTGTTAATACCATTGACATAAGTTTGGTGATGCTTTGAGTAATGTAAGTTGTTTAATTCCGCAGAGATGAAAGGTTCTAATTCTGTGAATTTATAGCTTAATTCTGGAAGGGAAACTTTGGTTCTGATTGCACTCATGATAAATGGTTTTGAGGATGATGTGGTAATTCTTGTGGCAAAAGCTCTAGTAGCGGAAAACATATTGACTTGATTGAACTTAATAGGATAAGAGGAAGTGAGTAGAGAATAAAATAGAGGGATGGTACCTTTTTATAGTAGAAAATGTTACAAAAACTTGGCAATTGAGAGATCAGGAGGAATTGTGGCAAGAAACACAATTGTTTAAGTAAGAAATAAACGGTTTAAACAGTAGGGTAGAAAATGAGTAAATTAATAGGGAGGAAATGCACCGATTGGGAACGGAGGGGAAGCTGGAGGTTTTATTAATAAAAATTGAAAGTTACTAAGCTTATACACTGTACTGCAAACTGCAATTTTGGGGTTTGGAAAATTTGGGGTATTGGCGCTGCAGCGCTGTGCGGTGCTGACTATGCACCGCCGCTGGTTGGCTGGTTGGCTGGGCGGGTTCCAGATTGTTCTACGGGCCAGAAGTTTGGAGGGGCATCGAAGGCTGATTACACTTGTTGTTTTCGATGCTGCTTAGAGAGAGAGATAGGAGAATGTTTGGTCATCATAGGAGTCAGGAAAGGGGAGAGGGGGCAGTTTGAGGGAGGTGTATTAACCATCCAGGGTCATCATCAGTCAGTTGTACATATAATTCGCAGTTGACATGCGTGTTCCCGACACGGAGACGGTTGCGGAGAGAATATGAAGTGAAGATAGATGGGTAATAAGTAATATATGCGTAATGAGTAATAAGGATTCTCTTTGCCCTTTGTCCACTGCTTATTCATGTTTGTTTGGGGCCATTTGATTGGCCGAGCAGGCGGCTCTGGAAGCGGAGAGCGGCAAAAAAATAAACGGTGAAAGGTGGAAGGTGGAACATTGAGTTGAAAAATGTGGCTCAGTACTACTCAGTACTACTCAGTACGGGGTGGCTGGGTATATATACATATATATATATATATATGTAGGCTGTAAATTGGCAACAAGTGGCATCAAGTGGCTATATATTTAGAAGGTTAAAAAAGCTTATCTAAACCTCTTATCGGTTATTGATACTACAGGGGTCGGGATTGTCGATACTAGAATTAATTTATCAAACCAGGACCTGGGACATCTTACCCATTCTTCCTCTCGTGTAGAGCAAAATGAGTCATTGAACATTGAATAACTAGACGCAAAACTGTGTAAATAACCAACTCAAAGTGCAAATGGTGTAGTGTATTGATACATTACCAGCTGGAACTTAAGAAGAAAAACCATGTTGGTTATTTCATTACGATAAATTTCCAATTCTCTTGGTGTATTGTGTATTTCAAATTTTTCCAAGATTAATAAAACAATCGGGTATGCTTGTTAAACTATAGGCACTATTTTTTCGCTTGTGGTTCAACATTAACTGACGAGTCACAATAAAATATTATCAACCATCCACATTTCTTGGTTACTCTCTCTCTCTCTCTCTCTCTCTCTCTGGCTTTGTTCACTAAATAAAATAATATGTAAGAAGTTGGTCATTGGCGATATTATTGTTGAACGTCCAAAAATGCTAAATTCTTATGAATACTTACAGTGTTATCGAGGTGATTGTATCGGCTAGTACCTTTCTGTAACAAACAGTAAGTTTGGAATAATCCCCGGTACTCAAAAAAGCATAAAGTTGCGTCAATAAGCGGTTATTTCAAAGTTTCTGTTCATTGTACAAAGATACTGGCTGTTACAACTTCGTGAATAACACTATATACTGTGAGTATTCTTTAATAAATGTCATTAATACTATATTCAATATATTGGCCATTGATCCTTCCCTGTTTACTCAAGTGTACAGCTTACATCCTACAGCCTACAGCTTAAAGCACTTGATTAACAAATCGACGCGTCGTGCCGGGGGTTCACACCCTCAGACCTGGCATTTTAAATTTTATGGATACGAAATGCGAAATGCGAAATACTAAAACACGGGGAACAAGAAACATGAAGCGCACAGAGCACATTGTACATCGGACACGTAGTCTGCTATCATGAATTGAAACTTATCTTTTTATTGGGGCTTCTCCGTTTCGTTTCTCTACTGGAACTATTCTTTTTTGTTGTTTATTATATTAAAATACGATTTAATCAAACAATCTTTTGAATTTATTACAATATACACACAAAATATAATGGTATGTTTTTCTTACAAGAATGGTTGTCGATACGCCAAATCATAACTTTTATTTGTTGAAATCTAAACGCTAAATGTGCTTTTACTAACATACAACAATGCATAAATTAAATTCATTTACTTATTTATTTATTTATTTACTATAGGAGGATCAACAAGTAGGACTAGTCATGTTGTTAGCAGCAACCTTCATTTTCATATATTACACAATTTGGACATTTGTCACTCCCTTCCTTGATGAAAATAATTTTATTCAAAATTTCTTTCTACCAAGATATTATGCAATTGCATTACCCGTTGTCGCATTGATTCTTGGTATTGCAGTAATTTCAACTTTTGTTGGTTTAGTCATAATCAAATCTGTCCAAAAAAAAAAAGGTAAGAAAAATTAATATATTTTTGTTTAATCATTTATCAGTTGTATATATATAATAAAATTTTTTCACTGTTTAATGTCCATATATGCTTCTATTGTAATAGATTTCTAACATTTTAATTCTACCCATATTGCTTGATCTTGACTTTTTTTTTATTAATTTAGCTTCAGTCAGATTGCCGATAGATTGAGCAGAATCCCATATAAAATCATCAGCTTCAACAAACAATCTAATCAACACAAGAGTTGATTAGATATATAATAAATTCCTCCTGAATTAAATAAAAACGTCATTTTATATGAAAAATTTGCAAAAAATTAAGCAAATGCCTGCACCCATGCTGGGAGTCGAACCCAGAATCTTTTGATTAGAAGTCAAACGCGTTAACCATTACGCTACACGGGCATTGCTTGAGGAGAAACCTTTAACATTTTTATTGACGATATATTTCCTGGCAGCTGGTCTTCAAAGTTTTCAAAAATTTAATTTAATTGGCCTTTTTTTTGGACAGAAGAAAATACAAATTCTTGCATATATCAGTCAAGATGATCTTGTTGTTGACCGAAATAATTTTAAGTTAAGTTACATACTTTATTTATAAAACATTATTTATTTTGTTCAAATTCCTCAAAAACAAAAGTTTAAATTTGTGATATTTATATAGCATATAAAAGATAATAGTATAAAAAAAAGGTGCAAAAGGTAAGCAATAGTGAGCAAAAAAATAACTTCTGTATGAAACGAAAAATCATAATGAAAAGAAGTTAAAATTGAATATATAATATAAAAATATCAGGCAAAATAGAACCTTATTGATGAAAAATAATATAATTATTTGAAAAGAAGGATATCCATTCCTTAAAAAAAGTGTCAATAATAATGATGTTGCATGTCATGGTTTCAACATAAAAAAAAGGAAAAGATATTTTCATTTCTTGAGAAATTTGATAATATTTGATGGCTTAGATAAAGAAAAAAAAATAAATTGATTAAGCTTAATATACACCATTTCATGATGATTATGATTATTAAAGGTTCGAAAATAATCACCACCATAAATGGAATAATTAATGGACATTAATTGTACAACCTAAACATGTTGATAAATAATACTGAATATTGAAAGCAAACAAACATTTCGTTGGAAAAACAAAAAAATAAAACATGATGAATAAAAGATAAATCTTTGAAAGATTCAAGTTTATATACATAAATTAACTTGAATTAGTTAGAACTGAATAAATATATATACATCAATTGTATGTATCAATCGGAGAAATTTATAATAGAATCAAATTTAAATACCTATTATTGTTGTTCTTGTCCTTGATTTTGACCATCATTTTGTTGTGTTTTCTTTTTATCATCAACTTTGAAAGGCCTTGGAACAGCTGAAGGTTCTTCAACTACATACAATGATTTATCAATATTTGGAGGAATTGGTTTTATTTCAGTCCCCAACTCTTGCTCAATTTGATATAGATTAAATCTATCATTCCAATTGATTAAATTGATTGCTAAACCATAGTGACCAAATCTTCCCGATCTACCAATTCTATGAAGATAAGTTTCTGCGGTTTTTGGGAAATCAAAGTTAATAACAACATTGACGGCTTGGATATCTATACCTCTTGTTAACAAGTCTGTACAAACCAAATTTCTAACTTTACCTTGTCTAAATTCGTGGAAAACTTTATTTCTATCCGTTTGTTTCATTCTTGAATGGGAGTAATAACATGAATAATCTAATTCTGTAATTTTTTTGGCCAATAATTCAACTCTATTTGCAGAATTACAAAAGATAATTGCTTGATTGATTTGCAATTTTGAAAATAATGTATTCAAACAATGTAGTTTTTGCTTTTCATCAACAAAGGCATAATATTGAGTTATACCTTTCAATGTTAATTCATCCATTAAATTGATTTCATATGGTTTATAAAGATGTTTATCCATAAATGCCTTAACAGTACGTGGAAAAGTAGCGGAAAATAATAGAGATTGATAATTATTTGGTTTACCAGGTTGAGATTGTGGTAAAAAGCTTAAAATTTGGTCAACAATATTTTGAAATTCAGGGGAAAGCATTTTATCAGCTTCATCCATTACAAACATATGGCAATTATCCAATTTGGCAATACCCCTTGAAGCTAAATCTAAAACTCTACCAGGAGAACCAACTAAAATATGAACAGGATCATATAATCTGACAATATCATCCCTTAATGAGGTACCACCCGTTGATACCATTACCTGTAATCCCATATGTCTAGAGAAAGTTTTAACGACATGAGCGGTTTGTAATGCCAATTCTCTAGTTGGAACTAAAATTAATGCTTGAATACTATCATCTTTCGGTTTTATTTTTTCTAAAGTTGGAATCACAAAAGCTGCAGTTTTACCTGTACCATTTTTAGCTCTAGCTAAAATATCCCTACCCATCAATGCAACTGGAATTGCCTCTTCTTGAATTGGAGAAGGCTTTTCAAAACCAGCTTCAAAAAGTCCCATTAATAATTCCCTTTTAAGATTGAAACTTTCAAATGTATCATTTTTTGAACCTACAATATCATCCGTTTGCGGACGTAAATCTTTGGTTGGTATATTAAGATTCTCTTTCCAATTGTCTGTACTCATTATAGTTGTTAATTCTATATGTTTATAATTATGTGTAAGTATAAGTTAAACTTTAATTTAATTTTGATTAATTTTGATTAATTTGCTATTTTTTTGTAGTAGTTGATAAAATTTATAAATATGGAATAATTGATTCGTTTTTTCAATCTAGTAAGTTCAATATTTAAGTGAACAGCTGTAATTATCAGTATATACGAAGAATTTAGCGGTATTAAGAATAAGATTGCTGCAAATGTTTCCCCTGTGTGTCATACACCCACACCAGCATCCAGCATGCAATATCTCCAGCTTCCAGTTTTCAGTTCTCAGTTCTCATTGCAGCGAACAGCGAATGCAATGCCTAACTCAGCAGTTAGCGCTCAGCGAGGGGCGAGGGCGAAGTTCGTGCAACGGCAGCAAATTCTCGATGCTCGATTCTTGTTTTTCGATTTTCTGGGCAATCCATGTGCAATGTTGCAATGTACAACGTGCACAGTGCGTGTTATGACAGACCTCATATATAGATGTATACCGAGATACTAGATAACAAAGGATTAAATTATGTAGACTTTATATATACACTCCTGGTCCAGCCAGAACAATACACAACACAACACAACAGCAACTACAGCCAGTGCCTCACTATATAAAGTATACAAATCTATTTATAAAATCTGTATGGGTGTATTTTTTATACATAATAGGTAAGAAGAAAGGTAAAAAAAAAACGACAGAAAGAATGTTGAAATTGGAAAAGATGAATTAATAAAATAAAAGGAACCTGTTTGATTGTAAATGCTGATGCTTAATATTACAAATGTTATATAATACAGGTGATTGTGAAAATGTATTATATTAATCTTGTCCATTTGTTAGGCCATTTATCCAATATTTGTTGTCGATGTAGCAGTGTAATATGAGTTTTTAAAAAATCTCTGAAATTCTTTTTATTTATTATTATAATATGCATTTGTAAAATTTTCCTATTTTCATTTAAACTACCCTT
>JAJMLM010000257.1:0-30632 GCA_030569635.1 Pichia thaimueangensis
AAGTTGAAGATTTTGCAAGAAATATCCTGCATGCAAAAAGGATATGGGTTACTGCAATCGAGGAACACTTGCTTAGAAGTATGTATGATAAGTTTGGGTACGATTTTGTGGAACGTGTGCATGTTCCATTATGTGGAGAAGAAGGTGCTGTGGAGGACAAGCACTTGGAGAACGATATCGGTGCAAGCCAAGACTTCCATTTGGAGGTGATGTGTAAAACCTTATAGATTAGAATTGTTGAATTTGGAATATATAGGAAGTAATATTTTAGAGAATGCAGAATCCAGAGAAATAGAAATTGTACAAAATTTTCCGACGTCGGGATCGGCCAGTGGGCGGTTAAACGTTGAGCGTTGAGCGGTGAAAAAAAGAAAAATTAGGTGAGCGGTGAGTAATTTGTAAGTTGCAAATGGAGAGAATAGAGGACAGTTACTGGCAGCTTGTGTTTGCTGTCTTTAGATGGGTTATGTGCTCTTGCGCCGTTAATGTTGTTAGTTCCAAGACAGGTTAAACAATCGTACACTTTTCTTAACGCATTTAACAGGGTGTCTAATAACAGGTCATACGCAACCAAGAAGAGTAAGAACAAGAATAAGAAAATTGCCAGCAAAATGTCAAACTCATCTGAATTTTCAAGAGATGCATTAGAATCCGTTTTAAAACGTCGTTTTTTCTTTGCACCAGCCTTTGAAATCTATGGTGGTGTTTCAGGTTTATACGATTATGGACCACCAGGATGTGCATTACAAGCAAATATTGTTGATGCATGGAGAAAACATTTTGTTTTGGAAGAAGATATGTTAGAAGTTGATTGTACCATGTTGACACCACATGAAGTTTTAAAAACTTCTGGTCACGTTGATAAATTTGCAGATTGGATGTGTAGAGATTTGAAGACTGGTGAAATCTTTAGAGCAGATCATTTAGTTGAAGAAGTTATCGAATCCAGATTAAAAGGTGATAAAGAAGCAAGAGGTATTGTCCATGAGGAAGTTGAAGAAAGCGAAGATAAAAAGAAGAGAAAGAAGAAAGTGAAGGAAATTAAGGCTATAAAATTAGATGATGATATTGTTCAAGAGTATGAAACCATTTTAGCTAAAATTGATGGTTATTCAGGTCCTGAATTAGGTGAAATTATGACGAAATATAAGATTGGTAACCCAGCTACTGGGGAACCATTAGAATTGCCAATTGAGTTTAATTTAATGTTTGAAACTGCCATTGGTCCTTCAGGTCAATTGAAAGGTTATTTAAGACCAGAAACTGCACAAGGTCAATTTTTAAATTTCAACAAATTATTAGATTTTAATAATGAAAAAATGCCATTTGCATCTGCATCTATTGGTAAGTCATTTAGAAATGAAATTTCTCCAAGATCAGGTTTATTAAGAGTTCGTGAATTTTTAATGGCTGAAATTGAACATTTTGTTGACCCAGAAAAGAAAGTCCATGCCAATTTTGATAGTGTTAAAAATTTGAAAATTTCATTACTATCAAAGGAGGTTCAACAAGCAGGTAAAACTGAGCTTTCAGTTATTTCTATTGGAGAGGCGGTTTCTCAAGGTATTATTGACAATGAAACTTTAGGTTACTTTATTGGTAGAATCTATTTATTTTTAACTAAGATTGGTGTCAATCCAAAAAGATTAAGGTTTAGACAACATATGTCCAATGAAATGGCACATTATGCACAAGATTGTTGGGATGCTGAATTGGAAACTTCATATGGTTGGATCGAATGTGTTGGTTGTGCAGATAGATCAGCATATGATTTATCAGTTCATGCAGCTAAAACCAAGGAGAAATTAGCCGTTAGAGAAGCATTAAAGGAACCAAAGACTGTTGAAGAATATGAATGTGAAATTGAAAAGAAGAAGTTTGGACCATTATTTAGAAAGGATGCACCAAAAGTTGAAGAATGGTTAAATACTAGAACTCAATGTGATTTAGAAGAATTATCCAAGGAATTAGCAAGTAAATTAAAGATCACTACTAACAAGATTCCAGGTACTAGTGCAGAAACTATTGAAATTCCACAAGAATTGATCAAAATTGAAAAGAGGAAAAAGACTGTCCATGTTAGGGAATATACACCAAACGTTATTGAACCATCATTTGGTATTGGTAGAATTATCTATTCAATTTTTGAACATTCATTCTGGACCAGACCTGAAGATTCCGCTAGAGCTGTTTTATCATTCCCACCATTGGTTGCACCAACCAAGGTTTTAGTTGTTCCATTAATGAACAACAAGGAATTACAAGAAGCTACAAAGAAGGTCAAGTCTACATTACGTTTAGCACAAATTCCATTTAAGGTTGATGATTCAGGTGCCTCCATTGGTAAGCGTTATGCCAGAAATGATGAATTAGGTACACCATTTGGTATCACCGTTGATTATGACACCATTGAGGATGGATCTGTCACATTGAGAGACAGAGACTCTACCAACCAAGTTAGAGGTTCACTTGAGGACGTTGTCAAGGCTGTTGAGGACATCACCTACAAAGGCAAGACTTGGGAAGAAGGTACCAGCAAGCTTACCCCATTCGAGTCCAAGAGTGACGAGTAGAGATTTTGTTTCCTCTGTAAATCATATATGTATCGTATATATATCGTATATATATAATACACCATAATCCTTATAACTTTGATCTTAAATCTTAAATACTAGCGCAGCGCCTCCTGCCCCCCTCTGCCGGCAATAATATTTCCTAAAAGGGGAATCTGCCGTGCCTGGCGTCTCGTCTATTGTCTCCTCCTGGAGCCTTCTGCGTCCTTCTGCGTCCTCCTGGGTCCTCCTGGGTCCCGAGAGCCGACAGATGAACAGAATGAGCAGAAAGTGCCAGCGCTCGCCTCTCACTTCTCAATCTGGAACATCGAATCAGGCGCCCTTTTCTTTTAGTTTCCCACCTGGCAGCACAGAGAACAAAAGACAACCGTTAAACAACACATTCCTACGCACCACACACACGCACACTCA
Organism: Pichia thaimueangensis; assembly: GCA_030569635.1. NCBI lineage: Eukaryota > Fungi > Ascomycota > Pichiomycetes > Pichiales > Pichiaceae > Pichia > Pichia thaimueangensis. Next base: position 2,985 of record JAJMLM010000257.1, read on the forward strand.
ACATTTGACGCAGAAGGACACTATTACTGGTCCACCTTTTCTCTCAGAAATTTTGTTTATCCACACACACACACACACACACACAGGTCAGAGATTGTAAATTCCCACATACCACATAAGGTACTCGGAAGCCAACTCCTTTTTTTTCATTGTCAGAACAAAAAGCTATAAACACACACATTTTTACAAGCCAATATTAATGTCAGACACAGATTCTGTTAATTTACCTCGTCATCGGGGTACACTTAATGTAGATGCCCTCACAAATGAAAACCATAAATCTACAGATGATTTCCAGACTGCATTGACAACAATTTCTCCCATCCTTGACATTAAAGAAGACGACAATAGCAATGAAGAAAGTGGAAATATTATTGAGAAAACTACAAGTGTCGCTCAAGATGCAGATGTAGAAAATATAGATGAAGATTATAAGGAATTAGAATTGGCCAAAATATCAAATCAGCTGAACCAACTGAAGAATGATGAACATAATTGGAATTCAAGTGATGATGATTCAGGTGAAAATGAAGAAAGCGATACAGGCATCGTTCAGAAGGCAGAGAACCTTGAAGAAATTCAGAATGATTTTAACGCCAAAGAAACCGAACAAGAGGTAATAGAAGTATATAGATCAAATGGTGAAGAAATCCTTAACGAAGAGGAACGCCCATTAGATATTACTACAACTACCCCTGATAACGCTAACAATATCACCCTAACAAATGGTGACCTCGATGCAGATGCTCATAAAACACCAGAAAAAAAATTGACAGATTCTTTCAATATGACTGACAATGTACTGTTAGCAACTCCTTTAGCACTTGGTAGATATGAAAAAATTTCTTCTAATACGAGTAATTTTAACATACCGAGATCGATCTCAAATGAAACGGACGATCCTTTATCATCTGTTGCAAATTTTGATTTTTCGGATCTAGATTCCAAATTAAATCTAAAACTGAATTTAAATGATGATGCAAATAATTTTTTCTCAAATCAAAATGAAGCTCAAATATTTTCTCCAATGGTTGGTGAATTTGAAGGAATGCAGATTTCAATGGATGATGATATGAAATTATTAACTCCAAATCGACAATATCTTTATAAAAATTTGAATAACAACCAATCAGTTGAAAATGCATCAACTTTAACGACTAGTATAAGTAAAGATATTGAAAATTTGACACCAACAGAACTGGTTAATAATAATATTGCACCATCTCCTGAGATCCACGAAGATGTAAATTCTCAATCACAATCTCCACCTTCGGAATTAAAGCTGAATTTACATTCAAACAAAAGTAGTTTGAAACCACCCTTTGCTTCAACTATAAATACTGCCGCTTCTTCTGATATGGATTTTAATTCTATAATTGAAAATTATAATCAACTACATACTGGTGTATCGAATTCAAATTCAAGTTTTGAATTATTACATGATAAAAATTTAAAATTATCTCGACATTCAGGCCTATTGGATGATATTAATGAAGTCAAAAAACTTCCGAATTCGAACCTAAATAGTGCCGATAGTAATTTAACTGTTAATCAAAAAAATGAAGTCAATTCAAACTTGCATTCAAATTCAACTTCAATAACTACAAATTCTTCCAAAACTCATGTAAGATCTAACTCCATACCTCATGATATTAAAACAAGACCCTTACCAACAACATCAAATGCTGTTCAAAATTCAACAGTTTATCACAACAACAACCATAAGCAACAGAAAAAATCAAAAAAACTTTTCGGTAATTTATCAAAAGTTTTTGGTGGTAGAATTTCAAATCACCGTTCTTTTTCTCAAGATTTAAAAATATCAGCTCCAAAAAATGTGATTCTTAAAACTCACGTTAGTTACGATTCTGAAACTCAAACTTATAAAGATTTACCTTCCGAATGGGCAAGAATTTTAACAGCCCAAGGAATTTCCGTTGCTGAACAGCAGGCAAATCCAATTGAGGCAAATGAGGTTATGAAATTTTATTCAGAAGCTTTTGGTAACGGTGGTATGCCAGGTGGTGATGATAAATATATGGACCTCAAGGTTAAACGATCTTCTGGTGGAAGTGATTATTTAGATTCAACTCAAGACATTACTAATAACGATACTACTCAAGAAACAACCATTGTAAATCATTCAAAAAGTGATTCTTTGATTTCATCAACGTCTCATAATAAAACTGATTTATCTAAACAGAATTCAAGTTTATTTAAAACCCCAAATAATGAACATGAAGATATACTAACTTCTTCTCACTCAAATACTTCCAACAATAATATTAGTAACAGAAGTTCAAGTATTGATGAAGAGTGTGATATTGAATATATTCCTAAACGACACGCTCCACCACCACCTCCTCCATCAGCTGCTACCGTTTTGTCAAATGTTTTACAGCCACAACTACCTGTTCAAAGTTTAAAAAATTCATTCTTCAATAATTCAGCGGCAATCAGTAATAACATTAACAACAATGTCACATCAACATCAAATTCGACTTCTAGATCATCATCATCGGCTTCAATGTCTGTGTCATCACCACCTCAACCACATTTACCGCAATCACAACATTCGGTTACAAATAGGTCATCTTCTTTGAGTACTGCCAAGTCATCCGTATCGAGAAAAACTTCCATAACTAATGCCCGTAAAAATTTTCCATCTTCAACGTCATCACCAAATCCACTGGCAAATCATGGTAGAAGTGTACCAAGTTCACCATCAGGTTCAATTATTGAAACGTTTTCTCGAAGATTTAGTAAGAAAAGATCAACTACTAATGGATCCGATTATAAATCACGAATCATTCATTTAACTGAAGGAATCTCAAACCCAAATGGTCCTGTCCAAATTTCAACGCCGGCTCAGGCTTCTACTACGTCATTTGCTGAAAGGGGTAGCTTAACTCCTTCGATATTACATTCCGCTAATAATACCCCATCTCACACGCGTAAATTTTCATATTCACAATCAATAATGACCAATTCACCGAATGATATTCAAAATTTGTTTGAACCAAAACGTACAGCCTTACCATTACCTAATTATTCTTCTGATTTAAATAACGCAACATCTACTAATGCCACTAATGGCAATTTACCAAATGCGCAGATAACATCATCTGATTCATACTCAACTTTAAAATCTCCAGTTGCTTTATCTAAAGATCAATCAGCTTTAAACGATGTTAAGGATATTATTGAAGAAGAAAATGATGAGGTTAAAGAGGAAATCCTGAGAACGAAAAATGTTGATGAAGCTGACGAAAATCGTTTTGATACATCATCATCACATCACCAATTTGTCGAGCAAACTGAATTACACCAGGATCTGACAGATGAAGCCATGAAATTAAAAGTTGATCAAAATCTGCCACCTGTTCCAGTTCCCGTTTCCAATGTGCAGCCTGTTCGTAAAGCTTCAAAGAAACATTTAACAGAGGATGAACAAGAAAGACGTCGTGAAATTCGTCGTGCAAAGGATATCAAATATATGAAAAAACTATATGAGATTTGTTCCCCTGAAGATCCAACTGAAAGATACCATGATTTGGTTAAAATAGGTCAAGGTGCATCTGGTGGTGTATATACTGCACATGATGATTATACTAATCATTGTGTTGCAATTAAGCAAATGGAATTGGAAAAACAACCAAAAAAGGAACTGATTATCAATGAAATTTTGGTTATGAAGGGTTCAAAACATGGTAATATTGTTAATTTTATTGAAGCTTATCTTTTGAAAAAGAATTTATGGGTTGTTATGGAATATATGGAGGGTGGTTCCCTAACAGATATAGTTACACACAGTATTATGACAGAAGGTCAAATGGGTGCAGTTTGTCGTGAAACTTTGAAAGGTTTAAGATTTTTACATTCTAAAGGTATTATTCATCGTGATATCAAATCTGATAATATTTTGTTATCATTAAATGGTGATATTAAATTAACAGATTTTGGATTCTGTGCACAAATTAAAGACCATGCTTCCAAGCGTAATACGATGGTCGGTACACCATATTGGATGGCACCCGAAATTGTTAAAAAGAAGGCTTATGGTCCAAAAGTTGATTTGTGGTCATTAGGTATTATGACAATTGAAATGCTTGAAGGTGAACCACCATATTTGAATGAGACACCATTGCGTGCATTATTCTTGATAACTACAAACGGCAAGCCACAAATTAAAGAATGGGATTTATTAACTCCCGAATTGCAAGAATTCCTAAATGCATGTCTTGAAGTCAATCCTGATAAGCGTGCAAATAGTGTCCAACTGTTAAATTGTAGATTTATTCAAATGGCAGCTGATAATTCATCATTGGCGCCACTTGTTCAATTAGCCAGAGCTGAAAAACAAAGAGAAAAAGAACAAGAAGAAGCTGAAGAAGAAGAATTTGAAAGTCAGAAGAAGCTAGAACGAGAACAACAACAACAACAACAACAGCAAGGCAGCAATGATACTACTGACGTTGATACTCTTGATGAGTTCAACAATGCATAGCTGGTTACTGCGTAACTCTTTTTTAGCTTAATTTTTTATTTATTACTCTTTTGTCTGTCACGTTGTTGCTTTATAGTTATGTTACTCTTTATTTTATTTTATTTTATTTCTCATACATATCATATCTATAGATAAATTTTATGTGTATCATATTGTCCGTGTAACCTACAGTATATTTTGCATTCTGAGGTTTAAACTACAGAGCTCAGTTCTTATACATAGATAGTAACGCCTAGAGATTAGAGATTAAAGTCGGAAAAGTTTCCTAAGTAGGAATTTCCGTGGTCGGAAGTCGGAAGTCGGAAGTCGAAAGTCGGGAGTGTGTTGTGCGCTCTGTACTCTGTCAATGAGTCAAAAAATTGCGGCTATGGATACTTCCGCTTCTGAAAACTGAAAACTGAAAACTCTTAAAATTATATAGTATTACTATTTGGGGCTAATTCAGGTAATACTTTATCTATACATTTTTAATTATCAAACATAACATACATTAGATCTATAGCGTGCATTACAAATTTAATATTATATAAATATACCTTTTACTACATATATTGTTGGATATATTTCTTTTCCATTCACCAAGTTTTCCAACTGAAACCATCAATATACAATGACAAGTAGCCTTCCACTAGGCGAAGTAATTTACATTGCTGTTAAACCTATTTTCAAAATTTATTTCATCATCGCCACAGGTTTCTTTCTAGCAAGAAAAAATATATTAACTGTTGAAACTTCGAAAAATATCAGTACTATTGCAATAAAAGTTTTAATTCCATGTTTGACATTTGACAAAATTGTTACAAATATAAATAATTCCTTAATTCATGAAATTTCAACCATTGTTTTTATTGCATATTTTATGATGTTCTCTCAGGCATTGGTGATATTCTTAGTTGGAGTTGCTGTTGGGTGTCCAAGAAACTGGTGGGGTGGTTTAATATTATGCGGGTTATTACCAAATATATCCGATTTACCAATTGCTTATTTACAAACCATGCAAACTGCAGATATATTCGAAAATGTCGATCTTGGTGTTTCTTTTGTCATGATTTATATGGGATTACAACTAATATTACAGTTTACACTTGGGGCTTACAAATTAATTGAATATGATTTCAAAGTTGATTTAAAAATGGCACTAGAAAATGACAAAAATAGAGATATCGAAGAAGGTGGACATCGTGAAGGACTTTCCAGTGATTTAATATCTTTATGCAGTAACGGCAAATCAATTCCAGAGTCTGATTATGTAGGGAATATTACTGCACAGCATAGCGTGGTGGACCATAAACCTGAAAATCTAAGAAACGAACAATCTGTGGAAAGTAACTTAAATAATATAAGTGATTCTATATTATCAGCGTCTATATCATCATTAAGATCTGAAATTTTACCTGATAATTTAGATACTGAAAAAGCCAAAAAAATAATTACAAACACATCAAAAACACATTTAACAAGACATACAAGTCGAGTATCGATACCTGGAAATATATTACGCAATGCTCAAGCTGAACTAGAACCGGAAGGAATAGAGGATATCATACGAGTATATTCCAGATATGATGAATTAGTTGATGAACAAAAAATTTCTCTGCAGGTGAACAATAAAACAGAAATAGAAAAAAAGAAAAGTGTATTTCAAAGAACAATTTTTTCTATTAAATCTATTAACTGGAAAGACTTTTTTAATTCCATGATTGATATTTGGAAAGACTCATTTACACAACCGGCATCCGTTGTGTTAGTTTTGTCAATCGTGGTTTGTATGATACCTTGGGTCCAAGCACTATTTGTTGATTCCACACAGGCACAGTTACCATCAGCGCCTGATAAACAACCACCTCTATCATTTGTAATGGATTATACAAGTTATATTGGAGCCGCACAAGTTCCATTCGGTTTATTGTTGCTTGGTGGAACAATTGGTAGATTAAAGGTTAATGATATTCCACTTATTTTATGGAGGATACCCATTGCAGTCACATTTTTAAGATTATTTATATTTCCCATTATTGGATGTGCATTCAATTCCAAAATTTACAGTGATGGACTTTTCTACAATAATGACATCTTATATTTTTTGTCGAATATCAATTTTTGTTTACCGCCTGCAACCTCATTACTTTATATTACTGCATTTTATACACCATTAGATGGTAAAAATCATATTCAAATGGATATGTTAGCATTGATTTATATTTTCCACTATATTTTTTTAGCTATTTGTTTACCATTCACGGCAACCTATACCATGAAGGTATCGTTGGGATATTGAAAATAGGAAGTCTAATACATTATATATACTCTTAAGATATTTCACTTTATAAAATTGGTTTGTTTATAGATTTAAAATACGGTCGTTAGATAATTATGTTGAAGTTCTAAAAGGGAACCATAAATAAGAGTGAAAGATGCTGGATGTTGGATGCCAGATGTCGGATGCCTATTGTAATTCTCAATCGATGAGAAGTAAATAAAAAATGGAAAGACGATCCAAGATTATCCGAGCCCCGAGCCCCATTTTCTAAGAATGAAAATATGAATAAGTGGGCCGATATTATCACAGGGTGGTTAAAAATTTGATATTTATTATTAAATTATTGTTGATGTTGTTAAACGAGTGGCTGTTCATTGGAGAACGAAACAGTACTCTAAAATGTTGTACAAGAATTAATGTTAGCAGTTGGCAATTACCGAGTAAGCAAATTATAAATTTGTGATTCAATGATGTTTTATAATATATTTATATAGAGATTTATGTGGATTTTTTAATGTTTCTTTTTATTTAATCAATATCAATTTCTGTAGAACACAGATTAGCTTTCAACATTTGAAGATGTCTAGCACTGTTTTATCAGGTACAGGACAATTTGGGGTCGGGATCGGTCTCGGACTTTGAAAAAGAAATGTGTTTTTAGGGTCGGTAGGATCTGGTGTTGTTTGTAGGAATTACAACAGTACTACACATTTAGAAGGTGAAACCAATGGAAATACTGAACATGTTTTGAAAAAACAACTAAATAAGCAAAGATTTGCTGGATATGCAAATAAGAAGCCTAATATCATTAAATTTGGAGTCTCTATTGTATTAGTGATTTCAGTATTGTTATTTTTGACAAAAGGTAAAAACATAGATGGTAAAGAAATTGCAATTGTGAAAGAAGATTTAATCGGCACTGCAACTAAATCAATTGATAATTCAATTCTGACTTCAAATCATGTTCATATTGGTAGTTATTCATTTAATCAAAGAGATGTCGAAGAAGCATTTATTGCAAATCCTGACCAATTTATTCAGGATATTTTGCATCTTTCAACAAGTTTAAATACAATGAGTGAATCTGATCATTCTGCAAAATATAGATCATTGTGTCTGTTTGCTAGGAATATCCTCTTAGTCGATTCAGCTTGTTCGTCTGACATCCTGATAATTGCCAGAATACATTTTGAAAAAGCAATAAAGGCAGAGAAAGAAACAATGGTTTATACATTTGTGTCTTTTGGTTATTCTATTAAAAGTGTGATTTTACATGTCCTTGGATCTTTTGGTGAAGTCATTGGTGGTCATATCTCATGGATTGCCATAAGTTTAAAAGATCATATGGTATTATTCTTCTAAGATATGAACTTACTTAATTAGTCCATGTGTGTATAATTGCTATTTTATCCAGACCTGAATATCTATATTTCTTCTTTAATATCTTCTATGCGTAATGTCTTATGTCTTATGCTATTATAGTACAACGTAAACAATTTGAAATGGATAAAACGCTAACACTATGCGCCGATCGACGTGTTTTTTTCTTTCTCACACAAATGGCCCCTGGTTCCTATTGGGTCTATTACGAGTTACGGGTTACGAGTTAATTTAAAATTGTAGGGATCTCTCGCTGTGCGACGATCGACCTAATCTGCACATTCCTCTGATGTATTGTTTGTTCTTGTTTCTTGTTGTTCCTTGTTTCTATGTGATCTGGGATTAGAGTTGTACATGGAGGACATGAACCTTTTCCGTCACTGCCAGCAAGCGCTTTGAAATACCAAGACTCTAAAATGTCAGATGCTGATAATGCTGGTCATTACATGTCAACTTCAGAGAAATGTGAAAAGTCGGAGAACATCACAGGCATCTCAGAAGTTTCATCTCACTTCCCAGACAATATCAAACAACTAACTCCGATTGAGAATATACAATCATTGAAATATCATGACAAAACATATCTTGATACAGTGATGAATAAAGCTAGTAGAGGTGATACTTTTTATCCAGAATCTGTCGATAGAAATGGCACTTTTATGAAAACCCCACTGTTTAAGAAACTTCCAGCTAATAATGGCAACAGTAATATTGAAACAACTACTAACAATTCATCCACCCCATTAACCGGCGATAACTTCTCAATGCCAATAAAATTTGATTTTTCTAAAAAGCCACGAAATATTTTTAATTTAAGTCCGGATTTTATATCTCATCAACCCGGCTTAAAATTATCTACAAATAATGACGGTTCATTAAATCCAGTTAAAGGTGCCTTTAATGTTTTTGATAAAACAGCATCTTTTGTCTCCGGAAATTCTTCAATTGGCTCAAGAACTTTAAAAAGGTCGCGAAAAAGATTGAGAGGTTCAAATACAAGTAATATGTCATTTGACTTCACCAATTCAACAAATAGGAAAAACGTCCATGATTCATTCTCTCATTCTAATATATCTCACACGCAACTACCAACCATATTAAGAAAATCCAAACAAGACATTCGATCCCAATTTTTGGAACAGCATGCTAACAAGGTTACAAAAAGAGAGTATATTCGTATTTTAATGTCTGATCCTCAATGCATATCTAACTTAACTTTAATAATCCAAATTTTCTTAAATACGTTAATGGTATTGGTTTTTTTAGGATTCAGTGTGGTGGCATTTTTTGCAATAAAATATGATGTTGATCATAAAATTGCGTCGTATGTTAATGATGCCATTCATAGAATCAATTCTTGTAGACGTGAATATCTACGAAATAATTGCGCACCCGAAATGAGAGTACCAGCATTAGAATATAAATGTAATGAATGGGATAGTTGCATGAGTGAAGATCCACATTCTGTTATTACATCCATGGCTTATTTTGAAGTATTAGCTGATTGTATGAATGCTTTTTTTCATAATATTTCCATCAAATCGTTATTAAGCATTGGTTGCTTAATGGTGTTTTGTATCGTTATTCCAAATATACTATTTTCCAAATTTCGTTCAACTACAATCAATCAAAACTATTATGGAAATGCAATGAACCCAGACATGTCAAATATTGAAACTTCATCTCCGTTGAAACCATTGCCATCATCAGAATTGGTAAACACGAATGGACAAAACAATGAAAATGCTGAACATAGCGGTGCATTTTTCACCCCAATATCCAGTGAAAAGAAATATGCCAATGGTATGGTTTCCAATGCCTCAGGATCTGTAAGGTTTAATCCAAATGTTAGTTACAGCATGTATGATTATGAGGACGTCGACATTGGTAAGAGAAATTGCATTGGTATATTAGCGAAAACCAATAAAGAAGAAGACGACGACGATGATGATGATGATGATTTAATAGCAAACCAGCGTATACTTGTTGATGATTGAAATGGTTTTTTATTTTTATGTATAGACAAACAAGGATAAGTGTATAGTAAATTGTATATCTAGTTAACCTGACGAACAATTGTTTTAATGTTACAAATTTAAAAGATCACATTATGTTTTTTATTATTTATACAATACAAAGATAGTCTATAAAATCGATTATGCATTACTTTATCGATAGAAATTAAACTGCTACTTTTTTACCCATTAATTGACTTAACAACTCTTGACTATTTGATTTTGTATCTTGGTTATTCTCAAATAATCCCGGTGGCGGTTGAATTGATGAGCCAACTGAACTATTAGTGGCATTTTTTGAACCTGTTAACGTTTGTTGCAATTTCATTTGTTGTTGCTGTTGCAAAAGTCTTTGTTGTAGAAATGCTTGAGTTGAATTTGCATTATTATTAATTTGATTCTGGGGTTGAGCTGTCATCGCTTGTTTGAATTGTGCTTGTATGTACTGGTTATGCAATTGATTTTGTAACTGTGAATTCATTGAAGATGGTGTAATATTTAGGGCAGCAGCTTCCGGTGATGTTGATACAGCTGCAGCTGCCTGAGCAGCTCTCGTGACCTGTGCAACTTGTGCTTGTGCTTGAGATGCTTGTAACGCTAAAACATATGCTCTATAATTATAATTTCGTGTATATGGAGAAAATAGTAAAGAATCTGTTAATTCTTGAATATGTTTTTTGTTCTCATCATCCGAAAAATATCCAAACGACTCATCATTTGTAACACTAGATAAATCAAAATCATGAAATAATTTAATGTTAGATGAAGTAATTGTAAATTCTGGTGTAGTATATTTAGAATCAATTCTATAATTGATTTCATTGTTACTATTTAAGTCTTTGAAGGAATCACAAAGAGAAATAAAAGACAACGCAGCATTATCTAGAATAACAGGGTGTTGTTGATCTTTGTCCTTTTTATCTTTCTTTCTACCAGAACCTTCTTGTTGCTCCTGTTGCTTTTGAAGTTGTTGAGATTTTTGTAATAAATGCTGTAATTGTTGTTGTTGTTGAAGGTCAGTTTGAGAATTGAATTGCTTACTTTGTTGAAGTACATCATGTAATGTTGGAAATGCGGATGATGTGGAATCTGATACTGATTGATTAAAGAAAGGTTGAGTTGATTTACTTTTGGCCCATGACACAGTCGCTGGCAATGCAGGACCTTCTGATTCTATTGCAATAGCACTTCCAGGACTTGATGAAGAATTAAACAAATTTGTATTTGAATGAGAAGTAGAAATGTGTAACTGAGCAGATGAAATCTGTGGAGAATTGTGAGCAGATTCAGAGAAATCATCAAATGGGAGTTTACTATTACCAGTCGTTGACCTGGAACTGGAATTCAAATCTTGTCTCGAATAAGAGTCTGCTTCTTCACCTGGCTCATGTAAAAACATACAATTAGGATTTGGACATGGTTGACCTCTTAGATAAGAAGAGCAATATTTGGTTGTACCATGTGCAGCTCTCAGCAATTTGCCATCGCTAATAGAGCCATCCACGGCTGCGATACATTTAGTGGCATCTTCCTTTTTGGCAAATGTGACATAAACCCCATAACCAGGAGTAGAACTAATATGATGAGGATTATTCGGATTTGTATTTCTTTTATTAATGACTATCTTATTAATTTTACCATATTGCCCAAAATATTTTTCTGATTTAAGTACAGGAATCAAATCATCATAGGAACATGGAGGATTTAAGCCTACAACATAAACCAAATTTTTCTGAATGACTCTCATGCCTGCCAAATGGTGTCTTTTCGCCTGCTCCGCATCCTTCTTTTCTTTTTCTATAATTTTTCTCTCCTTTTTTCTCTTTTCAATTTTGGCCTTCTGTAATTTCCATTCTTCAGCCGTAATATTTCTATATTCAATATTTTTGTCTTCGTATGGTCTACGACAAGCAGGACACTTTCCATTCAATTCTGGATTGGTTCTAATATTATTGTAACAAAATTGACATATTTGATAACCACATGGACATGGTTTGAAATTCTTATCTGTAATATCCATGTCTTCACAACAAAGTGGGCAAATATCGTCTTCGTTCGATAAGAATGAGTCGCTGGAATTATCAAATGACATTGTGTGTAGTGTGTAATGTAGTATTTATGTCTTTTAGCTTTACTGGAAAACTTATCTTTTGGCTATATGGATCTGGATTATCCTTTTAATTGTTTAGTGTGTAATATTCTAGCTAGAGAACAACTCAAATAGCTTAAGATTTTAACTGATCGACACGTCCAGGGCAACATAGAAGATGACCTACTCTATTCGATGCGGAGCCTTGTGCTCAGCACTGAGCTCAGAGCGCAAAAAATTCTCATGACCGTACTCCAAATGGCAGCAACAGCGACAGTCCTGTAGTTGTTTATCCAACGGGTTGGTCACGTGTCTGTGACGCGTGGCTTTGGCACCGGTGACAATTGACAATCTGAAATCTGAAATCTGAAATCTAAATTTTCCCCTCTCACTTTTCACCTTCCGTGTCGTAGATTATGGATTTGCACTTTAAGGTTCATAATTCAGGATTGAAAAAGATCTGAAAACTTTAGATAAATTCACCTTATCTATCACAAAAACATTTGATGGGAGCATTTTAACTAAGTATGAACAAGATGGACTCTTTTACAAATGCAGGCAATATGCAGCAAATGATTTCTTTGCTACAAAATCTGATGAGTTCTGACAACAATCTCAGAATCAGATCAGAATTAGATTTTAAACATTTGTTAGAAGCATCCCCAGATACTTTTTTTTACTCCTTAATTCAAATTGCTTTGAATGATTCTTTAGACTTACCCCTCAGACAAGGCTCTCTCCTACATTTAAAAAGAATAGTTCCAATGTACTGGTCCCCAGCCTTTGAAAAATACGTAGGTTCGAGTACTATCAATCAAGATATTAAAAAAACAATTAGAGATTCATTATTGACTTTAACAGGAGATCCAGATTCGAAAATAAGAAACAGTTCTGGTTATGCTATTGTACAGATTGCAGCTGTTGATTACCCTGATGAATGGCCAGATTTACTAAACTATCTATATAATTTAATCTCCAATTCTAACTCCTCGGTATTTCAAATTATAGGTTCTTTATGTGTCATTCAAGATATTTTTGACGATATTGTTACCGATGAGCAGCTTTTTGAAAATGGTGTTGCTGTTCAAGTTTTAAATACTTGTGAAGTATTACTAAAGGGAAATAATTATAATTTGGAAATTAAAGTGGAGGCTTTACATTTACTAAGAATTATATGCGATTCTTTAATTAACGTCGATACTGAGATCCCTGGTAGAGAACAATTTTCCCAGTTTGTACTACCTCAAATATATGAATTATTATTAAATCTATTAAAGTTTACCTCAGAAAATGATCAATATGTCCACCAAATAACCGCCTGGGATTATAAACATCAAATTTTCCTGATTTTAAACATGTTAATAAACTCATATTCTGCGTTATTAGAAAAGTTTATTCTGGACTCGTTTGAACTGACTTTACTTGACCTTACCATCGAACAAGCAATATATACCCAATTTGTTACTATTCAACCCGATTTAAATACGCTTAAATCGATGTTTGTTGATTTGGATCAATTTTATTCATCGCAAAGAGAACGTAAAGAACCATTCCGAGTGTTAACTCTCTCAATAGCCAAAAAAATTGAATTTTTACAAACTTTAATAACCATTAAACCAATAAACGACGCAAATAAAGTCTCCAAAATTTGTGATTTATTATTACCTTTGTCGGTTTTATTGGTCTCAAATATTGATGACTATAATTTGGATTTTAATCAATTTGTCACAGATGAAACTGGATTGGATAATCATATTACAGTAAGAGAATCAATAAGAGATTTTTCAAATGATATGAACGCTAAAGACAATTCGATATTCATTAATCTTTTAATTCAAAAGTTTAATAGTATTACATCCGTTAATTTAAATAATTTGGAGGTAGAAGCATTATTTTTTATGCTAGGTTCATGTTTTGATAATGACGACACTATTGTTAGCTTGGAAACTTTAGAAATAAATCAATTTCTTGCTGCTGTTATTGACATGGCAACAAACGAAGCTTTACTTAATGAAGACTTCCAGTTTTTAACTGCTCGCTTAATTTTAATAATTCCTAAATTTATGTTTAAATATCAATCCTCATGTCAATTATCAGGTGTTGCTGTATTTGAAAAAGTCCTCTTGATAATTTCTAAATTAGGTGACGGTGATGATTTTTTAATTATTAAATCGTCCATTTTGATTTCTTTACAATATTATAACTATTTTATCAGGGCAAAAGAATTTGGTATACCAGTACAGCAAACCTTATTACATTTAGTTGACCAATTGAAGGAAAATTCTGAAGAAGATACAAATATGTTATTATTGGACGTTATGACGATAATAATATCAATTGATAATAAGGCATTATCTCAAAATACAAGTTCAATCCAATTGTTGTTAACAATTGGATTTAAAAATGAATCAAACTTTGCTGCCAATACTTCATTATTTGAATGCATTCAAGATTCTATAAATTCTATTCCTAAAGAAAATTACTGGAATTTAATTTCTTCAATATTTCCTTTTTTAAATAGTAGGATTTCAGAGTTCAACGGAGAGTATAATTCACAAATTGATTTATCATTGCAAATTATTACAGTCTTTTTGAAAGATCAGGCTGAGCATGGTATCCCTGCTGGCACTTTCCAATCGACCTTTTCTACAGTCACAAAATTTATTTTTGCATGCGATGATGAGCAGTTATTACAATCAAGTTCCGAATGTTTAATTGAGCTTGTTAAAAACTCACCCCCATTGTGTTCCTCATATATAGATTCTGAATCTCAAGAATCTGGAACTCATATTTTACTAAAAAGTGTTTCTAAATTTTTATCTCCTGCAATGTCTGATAGAGCAATTGTAAATTTAGGTGATTTGGTCACTTTATTACTAGAAAAGTTCCATGATTCTGTTGGGAAATATTTAGAAGATATTTTAAAAGCATTGTCGATCAGATTGGTAGGTGCCAAAGAAGTTCCGACTATTGAAAATATGATTTTAATTTTTAATGTGTTAACAATTACTCAGCCAAGGGCAACGGTTGATTTTTTGAAAAGCTTTACAATTGATGATCAAACTGCAATCTCTAAAATTTTACCTATATGGTTTCAAGCATATGAGGTTATGCGAGGTTACAATTCAATTTTATCAAATGTGCGTGCATTCATTGAACTTTACAAGTTGAATGATGACACTATTCAAACAATGGTAGTTGATGGTGATCCGCTACAACCTCAAGTTGCTGATGGAATTATTATTACTAGATCGATGGCAAGGAAAATTCCTATTAAATATGAAAAAATTCCAGCTAATGCTAAAATTATCAGGCTTCTTTTAGATGAATTAAAAAACGAGGTCACGACGGGGTATAATTTGGAAAACACGCCTCATTTCCCCAAACCTGATGCTATTTATGAAAATGAAGAAGATGAGGATGGATGGGAAGATTTAGATGATGAGCCATCCTTTGATCAATTAAAAAGCTATGTGGATGACGATGGCAATACAAAGAGGGCAAGTGATGGTTCCAATGATGATATGAAGCAACTTTTGATTTCTTTCTTTAAGGAATGTACGACAAATAACGTTTCTAATTTTGAGTATGCTTATAATCACTACCTCTCAGACGTACAGAAATCATTATTGTCGCAATACCTTGTTTAATATTCTTTGTAATTTATTGTCAAACAGTAGATGGACCCATTCTAACTATTTAAAATTGTAAAAGCATTACAGGTCCTGCCGAAAAACCTGAAGAACACCAATCAACTGACACGATATTCATATTGATCTGCCATATTTCCAATCAGGAACAAGGGACGATTCCTCGCCGCACATCGCTCAGAGCAAAATAATCGTGCAATATGTAATGTGAAGTTAATATAGGAGACATTTGCGTGTAGGTTGTAGCTTTTAAAGATCCATATTCTACTTTAGATTCATAATCGCTTCCCTAAGGATTGTTTCTTCAAAATGATAATCTACTGATACCTATAGTATTTGGTTCTCTTTGGCTCTGCAACTATATATGTTTCATCTTTTCCTGTTGCCGAGAAGAACCTTTATCGTACAAAACATTCCTTATGATCCATTCTGAAAGATATGAACAAGTGTAAGGCTTAATTAAAAAAATGCAAAAAATAAAATATCCAGAATGTGTCGAATATTGCTAAGGTCATGATATCCTTGTGAAGTTTGAAAAGAAATTTGATAATTTGTGCAAGATAGACCCCGGTTAACTATACTTGTTCACTGATTGGAATTGAAATTGATGATTCCTTAGATTCTAAATATAGACGCCATTCTCTGGAATATTTATAAGGTTTCTTTTGTTCATATTGTGACCCAAATAATGATATTGATAATAGTCGAACGGAAATATCCCCATTTTTTAAAGAAATGATCAGAAGTTCGTTGTTAAAATTATTAGTTGATCTCGGTCGTGATGTACGAAAATGTGCGATAATTAATTTGGAGCACTCTTTGTAATAAGTTTGTAATTATCATCTTGACGAGTGTCCTGGTTGACCGGATATGTTATGTGGCTTTGCAATAAATTCAGAAAGATCGACCACCGTATTTTCAATTTATTTAAACGTATTTACAAAAATTGAAGGATGTTATAATGGATTGATACCTCATCTTATGTTGATCTCAGAGAAGTCTAAGTGTTTGCTCAGGGAGAGTGTTCATATTAAAATTCTTGAATCTGTGAAGTATTTAATAAATGTAGCCAAAAGAGGAAAAAACGATGATTTTACATTAAAACAGTTTTTTGAATCATGAATCATTCTTCTAAGAATTTATGACGTGTTGGTGAATACAAACAAGATCATCATCAATCAGCACGGATATGTCAATCAACTATACAAATGTAAAGTCAAATAAGAGACTTATTGCTACTTTTCGGATATTACTATCTTATTGTCCTGAGTTACTTGCAAGTTATTTTTCCATTTCATTTGAACGAACCCTGCTTGATCTTACAACTTTGAAGTCCATATATCTTGCATTTTTAAAAATGTCCTGATAAATTAAATTTAAATATGGTACGCATTATATTTTTTGATATCAATAATTTCCCCCGATGACACTTATTATTACATGCACTCTACTTTAGAAGAAACTATTGAGGATAATATAATGGTTTCATTCAAATTAATGAATTCACAGAAGCTGGATAACAGAGATACAATTTCTAACATTTGGAATATACTTTCATCAATATCTATATCAATCTACAATACTGATGGGGACGATCCATAATTTGAAGATTTTTTTGTTCTCTATTATGAACATATAATAAAGGGTAAGATTGATTTTTAGATTTGTAAGTTAGAGCCCAATTTTAAAGCAATTTTTATTAATATGTTAATTGAACGCTTTATTGAACTCGATAAAACATATCCAGATTTACGAGAACTTGATAATATTACACATTGTTGGCAAAAATACTATGTGGAGAACTATGATCAAATAACTAATTTATCCAACATTAATAGCTTTTTCAACGTTGTTGTTAATCTTGGTACTGATAAGGAGTTTTTATACCAAAATTTCCAATTGCCTCAAGGTTTTCTGATCATACGGATTTCTATACTAATATCTCACTCTAAATACAGCTTGCAAATGAAAACTATCGACGTATTTAAAAAGTTAACTGCAATGGTGTAACATTTAGGTAGGACTGAAGATTTTTTATTTATCAAATTTGCAATATTGATATCATTTCCTTTTTTTAAAAATCATATCAAGAAAACAGAATGTACCCGTGGCATCCAACAATTTTTATTGGAATTTGTAAGCAGTTTGTCAACTCAGAAATTAGGTAGTGGAATTATTTCTGATATATACAAAGCACTGAAAGTTTTAGCTTCACTAAATAGTGTAACATTACTAGAAAACACTGATAATATTGAGTTGATTATAACTTTAGCTCCTGAATTCCCCAATGATGATTATAGATTACCTAGATGCATTAATATGTTACTAAACACTATTCAATAAGAAAGTTATCTAGACCCAATCTTTTCAATATACGTATCGCTAAACGATTATTTACCTCTCATTATTGATGACGATTTTGAAATTGGTGACAAGCGTATTAAAATTTTGTTAGGAGTACTTCCTATTTCGTTAGAATGTGGACATTATGCTATTCCATCTGAAACTTTACGTTTGATATTTTTCATAATAACTAATTTTGTCACCAAATTCAACGCCCCTGATCTCCCTGGTGACTTTGAAAGGAATTACGATTACTGTCCTTGTGCTACTTTTCTCATTTCAAGCTCGAATTGTTTAATTAATCTTATAAAGTATTTACGATTTGAGTATTCTTCTTACACAGATGCCCAGACAATCAAGTCTGGATCTGATATATTAGCCGAAACAATTTCTGTTTACTTTTCACCAGGAGTGACAGATGTTAGTATGGTCAATTTAGGTGATCATGTGACCTTATTATTTGAAAACTCGCCTGTCATGGACAAAAAAGTGATGGACGATATTGTGACACAATTTATATTAAGAATTTTCAAGTGTTCGTGGAGTTATGAAATTGTTTATCTACTTTCTGTCGTAGTAGAACGAATTCTTTTTTGACCTTTGACTTTCGTTGATTTTTTAAACACGATTGAAGTAGATAGTGAATTTGTATTGTCTAAACTCTTGAGTTTTTGTGTACCTTGATATTTATTTTGTGCGTTTATGGAGATATTCAAGCTAGCTTTTGAAACTGTTAAAAAGTTGCTATTGACGTAGAACAACATATTCATGCTGATGAAGATCATGATTCCAACTTACAATTTACTACAGCTGATACAGTAATTCTCAAAATACTTTTGCAGGAACTTTCCGACTTTGAAAATTCCAATGACAATAATAAAGATCATGATAGTGATACTGGTAGGGTTGCTAACTAAAATGCTACCGCCTTTAGTGATATCGGAAGTAATGAAACATACATCATAAAGTTGACACGGGTCTGGATGATAGTAGGAGTATTACCCTTATCTGTGATTCAGCTAACCAAAAAAAAAGTGGAATACTTTGACTCTTCAAAAAGTGTCGAACAAACAACATTGCTAATTTTAACAACATTTATGAGTATTACTTGTTGGATGGTGGATGGGAGCTACTATCTACAATTTTTGATTGACGATTTTTTGATATTTTATAGATAAAAAATAAAAGTACACTATTAAAACATTACAGGCTAAACGAACGTAACTACATAAAGATTAGAAACACACAGTTACCTATACATGAAAGTTCAGATCAATATTGATATCTTTAATCAAAGCATCAATACCCACCCTCCTAAATATACTATTCTTGATTTTATTTTTCTCGTCTTTTTCGTCATTAGACTTTTGCTCCATTTTTTGTGTACTATCATCTTGAACATCGGCAGACTTATAAAAAACTTTGGGATTTGTTCTCAATCTGCTGAAGGGATCACTGAAATCATTGTTCTGTAATTGCTTACGTTTTGTTTCAACTAACTTCTTTTCAGCTTTTCTAATATATTCCTGATTTGATTTTTGATTTCTAATATTAAGTTTTTCCAACTTTGAAGTGTTTTCGGTACCTTTGAAAAACTTACGTAATTCATCGATTTGAGATTGTAATAATTTTGCTAATTCGTCATTTCCTTGTTCCAGTGCAACTTGGAGTTCTTCTCTTAATCTACCCAGCTTTCTAACTCTTGCGGCGGTGTTCATTTCCTGAACACCAAGAAGAGATTCTTTTCTCGACATCATTTTATTAATATCCGCATCAGTTAACTGTCTCGATGACATCTCTCGTAATTCATTAAATTTATTCTTGACATAACCAATAGTTGGTAATGTATGATCTGCCGATGAAGAAATCCTTTTCTTATACATTTCAAAATCATCATAGGTGAACGGAGAATTTGATAAGCATGCAATATCAACAATTTTTATTGAATCACCCTGAGAGACCTCTAAATAGGTATTGCATGGTTTTCCAAACATGTTATATGGCTTGCCGCCTCTCTTCACAGACTCCACTAGAGCCATTCTATATTGAGGTCTACCAGAAGAACCAGATGGTCCAACACTAACTCTTACCAGCGTTCCTGGAATACAGTTATCAAATTCATCACGATATAAAAATTTTTCAAGAACTGACCTTGATGATCTTATTTTGTTATTAATATCATCCAACGTTGCATCCTGATATAATGTTTGATCAAATTCTGGTTTTGATCTAGTGTATAATTTTTTAGAAGAGCCATAGTCATCTGAATAATAATCATCACCATAATCTTCCTCGTCTGCATCTTCATATCCAGCCAATGCCTTAAGATCTTCGTCGTCGTCATCATCTTCATCATCATCCTCCTCGTCTTCATAATCATCTTCACCTCTCCTTCTTCCTTTGGATTTATTTTCTCTTTGCCTTTTCAATTCTGAAAGCTTACTTGTTCTTAATTTTTTAGAAGACGAGCCTTTTTGTATAGTTTTTGATTCTACCTTACTTTGTTTTGCTCTCAATGCTAAAAATCTTCTTTCCCTGAATCTCTCTTTTTCTTGTATACGATCATAGAGAATACTTTCCCTTTGGACTTCATCCATCGCCATCAATTCAGCTTTATCGGCCTCATCTAGATACTTTCCCTCAAATGGATATGGATCTTCTTCTGGGTTTAGTTCCACTACTGCATCGTCGTCATCTTCGTCGATAATTCTTTTTGCACCACGTCTTGCTGAAGACAGCTTTGGTTCGTAGTCGCTCTCTTCATCTGAACCAATTCCAGCTAACTCTAAAAGATCATCATCGCTGTCACTCATGTTGTAGCTGTCTGTTTTGTATCAAAACCTGTATTTGTTGCCTTCGTTGGCCCCTTTCGTTTCTCTCTTCGTTCCTCTCTTCACTCTTCAAATAGGCACATCTCGCCAGCGACCGGCGACGATTCGCAGACCCCAAACCGCAGCGCAACGCACAAAATTCATACCTCATACTTCCCGCTTCCCAATTGGGAAGTTCGGTCTTCACAGCGCACATGTGTTGGTTCTGGTTCTTGTTTGTGCCAGGTAAAACAATAATAAATTGGTGGACTCTCAACATATCTAGGGGATTACACGAAGACCATTGTTTCAGATACATCTTTTTTTAAATTTTCATCAATAGTTAACCAGTATAATGTTATCTTCTGGTGCCAATACCAAGAAGGACACATCAACCGCGTCCGACCCTTCCATATCGATTGCAAAAAGATCACCTTCAATATTGGTGACGGATGTTCGTAAAAACCAAATACGAGCCCCTTTTGCTGGTCACAAACTGGTGGAACAGCAGAAAAATAGAAAGCAACATTCAAGAGCCACTTCTGCCAATGAAAGAGTTTCAGGACTTGTTCAGAGTATGAGACGCTCATCGAATTCTAAATATTCAAATATATCTGTTTCTAACTTAACTTCAAATATTAGTGATATACCCTCTTCGAGGCAACGTGAGACTCCTAGATTTATTGCAACTGACTCATTTGGATCTAAAAAATATCAGAAAATACCTCAGTATGTCAAAAACTTACCTAGTAGAACTTCGAAGGTTACTCAAAAATTGGTGTTAATCCCAGAGAATGAATTAAATGAAACGGATGGATCTAGAGAAAAATCAACAACTGATAATATTTTCCAAGATGTTCAGAACAGGACTAAAGCTGAAAAGCTTATAAAAGAACAAAGAGAGCACGAATATCCGAGGGTGACGGCTTATCTAATAGCCGAAGGTTTCAATCTTAAACTAACATCAAAATTTTTAGCAAAATATCATATGGTTTTGCCGAGATTATACGATGAAGTCTTATATATACCATATTCATTGCCATTATTGCCAGGAGAAAATGGGTATCGTGTACAGTCAAACACCTCGCTTAAAATGCAAAGAGGTATCGAATTAATGGAGCAATTTATAAATAAATCTGAAGAGAGAGACCATCATTATGAATTTTATTCAGGTAATGACAATGAAACTAATTCTGTTACTTTATCAAATGAAGATATAATATCCAATTCGCCCAATGGGAATAGTGATTTTGACCCCTCTGAACCCCAATTTTTTGTAAGTTCGAGTCCTACTGAAAGCATAATTGAAAGCGAAATTCGTAATAGCCTAATAAATAATAATGAAGAAAATACAAATTCATTAATATCTTCACAATCCTCATCTGATGATATGAGTGAACATAGTTTATCTAAAACTTCTACAAATAATGTATCACTCAATGCTCCAATAAACGAGCATCAACCTGATGCGAAATTAAATATGAGCGATTCAAACAATACCAATGCAAATAATAATAGAGAAGTATGCGCTAATGATATTAAGAATAACAATATGCATAATGGGCAAGAAAAGTTGCATACTAAGCATTTGCAAGGATCGAATTCGAAACATCATCATTCACACTTGCCTGATTTAAGTAAACATGCCGAAATGTTTATCTTAGATTATGGTGTTGTAGTATTTTGGAATTTTAGTGAAATTCATGAAAAAAATATTCTTGCCGATTTGGTATTTGCAAAAATTCAACCAGGAGAATTTTGTGATGATGACGATGATGACGATGAGGAAGAAGAAGAAGAAGAGAATGATGATGATGATGATGATGATAATGATGATGATGATGATGATGATGATGCTGGTGATGGTAGTGATAATGAAGAGGAAGCAGAAGAGCTTTCTTTAATTATTAAGCCAGTTCCAGAACATGACATTGAAACGGAAGAATTCCATTTTGAATATAACAGAGATGTACCAACTCCTCGTATATATAATGATATGATTACATTAAAATCTGGAGACCATTTGATCAAGTTAACCATGTCACATGCTATAGCACAATCAACAAAACTCTCTCTCTTTGAAAGTAAGATGTCAACTATTTTAAATTCAATTTCAAAACTTCCAAAGGCTTTGGCATTGACTGGTCGATTGCAAAATTATACCACGAAGAGATTACTAACCAAGACTGGTAGATTGTTTCAATTACGTAGTGAAGTTAATTTATTGTCTAATGTTTTAGACACTCCGGAATACTTTTGGTCTATTGAACCGGGTTTGCATCCACTGTATACAGCAGTTCGTGACTATTTGGAAATTGAACAACGAGTTGAAGTGATCAATGATCGTTGTAAAGTCTTTTTGGATTTTTTTGACATTTTATCAGATTCATTGGCCGAACGGAAAATGACCAAAATAACCAAAATGTTAATTGTAGCAATTGGCATTAGTGTCATCGTTTCTATGGTTGAAATTCTAGTTCGTTATATTATTATTTCAAAAATTAGTAACAGATGAAAAAATGCGATATAGATAATTAAGAATATAATAAATTTTTCTATAAATATATATAGTTAATACATAATATACTCATTATTATATAAAAAAAACTAAAAAATTATTATAAATTAAAATCAGAAGAAAAAAACTCATTATTTCTTTTGCTTACCATCTGGTACAGTAAAGAAAACGTATTTTCCTTCAGCATTTGAATCTAAAATAAAATAACCCTTTCTTTCGAATTGGATAATATCACCAACCTTCATATCTTTAACATTAACATCCGCAATTGCCTCAGTGGTAAATTTGGTTTGTGGAGTAATGAAATCTTCAAAGTTATCACCTTCATCTAACTTATCCTTAGTGATTAAGTGATCAAAATCAACTAATTCAACCGGAACAGTCTTTTCGGATGCTAACCATGTTAATTTCTTTTCAGTCTTTCTGAAATCACCGTCTAAGTGTAACTTAGCATCAATTGATGTAACTTTACCTTCGGCATCTTTGTTAACCTTCGTGCAAATAACATTACCCCAATCCATGAATGTAACTTCTTCACCATCCTTAATTGTGGCAGCATCGACTTGTTCAATCAAAACCTTAGAGGAGTAGTAAACATCTTTTTCGCCAACAGAAGGGTTCTTTTTATGTTTTGGTTTCTTTTCAGAGTTTAATTCAGGACCATCAACAATAGTAACTGGGACTAAATCTTTTGAGGCTAAAGCGGTATGTCTTGGAGCAATAGGATCAATAATCTTCTTATTTGCGGACCAAATAATACTCCAATCCAAGTTAATAATATTTTTAGAAGGACCTTGAGAAATAATGAAGTTCTTTAAACCTTCAACGGTCATACCTCTTCTTCTAACACCCCTAACAGTTGGAAATCTTGGATCATCCCAGTTTGAAACATATCCCTTATCGACAAACCATTGTAGCTTTCTCTTTGATAACAAAGTTCTGACAAAGTTAACTCTAGCAAAATCCCAAACATGAACTTTTCTTAAACCTAAAGCATTTAACATCCATTCATATTGAACGTTTCTATCTCTATATTCGATAGTCCTTAATGCATGGGTAACTCCTTCAATCGCGTCAACAACTGGAACACAAAAATCGTAGGTTGGGTACATCTTCCATTCACTACCAGTTCTATGATGAGGAGTTAAGTTACATCTGTAAATAACAGGATCTCTTAAAGTTTTATTTAAAGCGGTGTAGTCAATCTTTGCTCTAACACAATTCTTTAAACCTTCTTCAGTACCATTCTTCATTTCTTCGTTGAAAATTCTTAAATTTTCTTCGACTGATCTATCTCTTCTAGCCGATTTAATTCCATCCATTCTTTCGGCTCTCATTTTTTCTAATGGAGTATCGTCACAATAAGCCTTGCCTTCTTTAATCATTTTGACAGCTAAATCGTACATTTCTTGGAAGTAATCAGATGAATAAGTTAATCTATCACCTTTAATGCCTAATAATTTCAAATCTTCAATAATAGAGTCTTGAAATTCAACCTTTTCTTTTGATGGATTAGTATCATCAAATCTAATAATTAATTTACCATGATATGCATTAGCAAAATATTGGTTTAAAACAGCAGCTTTGGCATGTCCAATATGTAAATATCCAGAAGGTTCAGGTGGAAATCTAGTAACAACTTCACCATCTTTGGCATCAATTAAATCAATTTCAAAATTTGCTTTATGGACTTCCTTTTTACCACCCTTAGCTAATTTTCTCAATTCAGAAAGTGAAGTAGATAATAAAATTGGCATTTCACCAAATCTTTTATCAGATTCTA
The DNA here is from genome assembly GCA_030569635.1 of Pichia thaimueangensis. Taxonomy (NCBI): domain Eukaryota; kingdom Fungi; phylum Ascomycota; class Pichiomycetes; order Pichiales; family Pichiaceae; genus Pichia; species Pichia thaimueangensis. Next base: position 28,340 of record JAJMLM010000257.1, read on the forward strand.
AAAATTGATACCATCTGGTAATATTAATATATACTGAATTTTTGATGACTGAACCCATGACAGGATTTGCCCTCAAAGCACCCCAAATTGCAATATCTGCAATAGTAATTTTATAGCCGACAATAAAAGATCTTAAGTTTAAGTGAGCTTCTAATTTTTCTAAATCAACAGATAATTTTTTGAAATCCTTAACAAGTAATTTTTCATAAGAAAACTTAACCCATTCTTGGGATTCTTCCTTTGCTAAAAGAACATTTGGAAATGCAGTTGCCAAATAAGCTAAAATTTCAATTGGATTAGTGAAAATTGTTTCATCGCCCTTTAAAAGTTGAGCAGAAAAAGGAACTTCTTTAGAAATTTCTTTAGTATCATAAAAATCTAATTTAATATCACCTTCATTTGAAGTATTGACAAATGCAGACGCAGTCAAAAGTGCATAATCAACAGCCGGTGCCTTACCAGCAATCTTTAACGTGTAACTCATGTTGGAAAATCAGTTGGAAAAGTAATGGAAAATATAATATCGGTAATAGGAATGAAGCATCAGCAGTCAAGAAGAAAAGAAATAATGTCTTTTTAAATATAAAGTGGAAAACTGTCAGCTCAAAAAATTCCAGATTTCATGTTGTAATTCTCGCGGGTCATTAACGACATGACTCAATTTTTAGCGGCTAATTTTTAGCCGCTAAAAACAGTGTGAGTACTCACATGCTTGCAACAATATTTTGAGTTGTGTATAAAAAAGCAGCCCTTTTTCAACATATTAATATGTAACTCAATAGTAAACAAGGAAGAAAAAACGCTTTAATTTATTTTCATTTAATAAAGAATACAATTTTTTACATATTACCTCTTGAAATGAAATTCAGAGTATGTTGAGCATTTTACTCAATTAACTTGCTTTTCATATATCGAAATTTTACACAAAAATGATAAAAAAGACCATTATCGACGCGTCGATTTATTTTTTATGTGTTTTTTTTGAATTTTTATCAAACTGACAACCGAATACCAATTCCCGGTGAGTTTATTCATCATTTCGTTTCAAATCGCTAGATACATTCCATAGGATAGAGCAATTAAGAAGCCACTACATACAATGGACCTTAAATATAACATTAGAAAATTTTCCGATAATACGAATGTAAAAAGACCAAAGGAAATTGGATCTTATTCCAGAGATATAGAAAATAATATTTCAATTGATGATTCACAGCTTAGTTATTATTATCTACCTGATGGTGATCTTAATTCACCAGAAGGAATTGACCTTAATGGTGGGATTTCTAAATTTAGAAAAAATCCAAATCTAGATTTTGGCGATTTGAGTGGTATGCTACAATGTATAATTAACTATGAAAAAGACCACAAGAAAAAAATCAACACCAAAATAATAACATTTAGAGGCATTGTAAGACAACTGATGATGCTACCGTACGACTCCAGAGATAAATTTGTATTTAATATAGTTGTTTTTGATGGACAACTCTTTGTGCAATATGATTCTGATTTAAAAAGAGACAGATTAGAGGAAGAAGAAAAAACAATGAATGATATTCAAAGAAAATTTGTGTATAGCGGTTATAAGTTCGAAACCATTGCTACAATTCCAAAACCATGGGCACAATGTACAAGAAAAGAAATAGAAAAAAGATATAAATTAGAGGTAAATAACATAGAACAGTATTGTAGCGTCGTTAAAACGACAATTGGTTCAACTTCTTTGATACTCGGTGCAGAAATTGATTGTGTATGGGATTTCAAACCTACGGATGGATCTGATGTTTTATCTCATTATGTTGAATTGAAAACAACAGGCCCTTTAAGTGATCCACAAAAGGTTATGGCATTTGAACAAAAATTATTGAAAACATGGGCTCAATGTTTTCTAGTTGGTATACCACGTATAATTTATGCATTTAGAGATGGAACTCTTAAAATTAAAACTATAGAGGAATATAAGACCGAAGATATTCCATTACTAATGAAAAATAATCCACTTTCAATTCAAAAGCAGAAGGAAAACCCAAATATAAAACTAGTTAATAAATCCATGCAATCAATAAAATATTTGAGCGGTGTCCTTAAATGGCTTGAAGATTCTATTCTCATGGACGATGAAACCAAAACCTACAAATTAGAATTTGATCCAAAAAAGAATAGTCAATTTGTAACTCTATCAGAAAATAGTAGCGAAAAGACTAAAAAGTTACTCTCTTCATATAATGGTGAATTTGGTGGTATGCTTACTGATGAATTTAAGGAATGGAGAAAGTCTTTAAGACCCAAATAT
>JAJMLM010000258.1:0-28178 GCA_030569635.1 Pichia thaimueangensis
AGCAATCTTAGTGCAATGTGTGCATTACCATTTAATGAACTTTTAGGTTTATACAGATGACTTATATAGGATTTTGCAGTTTATTTAAGTCTAGTTGCAGTTAAAATATTCAAAGACTTTATATAAGTTTAACAAATTCACAAAAAAAGAAGTTTCAGTTGATATATTTTTTTCAGACACTTACCGAAAATTGCAATGAATCTACAGACTGAGTAATAAATTATAAAATTAATTGTACGGAAGAATATTATTTATATATTTACAAAATATATTATGGAAAGGGTTTATCAATCATAGGATACATTTGTGTATAATTAATTTATTAAATTTCTCTATATATAAAAAAAGAATATTCTGAGTTATTTTTTTATTTTTTATTTGTAGTATGTTTCTATTTGAATTTAAAATATACCAAATCTACGACTTATATTTTCACCGTCATTATCTGGAGCTGGCGCACCCACTGAAGATGTCAAATTAGTTGCTTTTCTTTCAACATTTTTATGTAATTCTTTCAAAAAATCAGAGTACGACCAAGTTAAATCCATTGATCTATCCTCAACAAACATCGCTTGGAACTCTTGTTCATTGGGATCCATTCTAAATCTACAAATTTCAACGCTTAGTTTTTCTAGTCCTGAATAATGTAGAGATAAAAACTTACACATATTTCTAACTTGCTGTGAGATGTAAGTATCTAATTTAGGTAACTCTGCAATATACGTTCTTAATTTAGTAATCGAATCGACATTTTCTCCAAACAAATCTTGTAAAAGTAAGGTATTGACTCCATTATGTAACCAAATTATAATTTTTTCACCATTGAAAATCAAATATGCACCTCCATATGTTAGAGTGTTTGCACTCAATGCTAAACTTGATGGTAAATTGGTTAACCCTGTTTCTTCATTAAACATAAAATCTCCTTCATCCAATGAATGAATACAAAACAATGTTGGATATAGATAAACTGACAGTTTAACAGCATCATACTGTGAGAGTTTGAACAAAGAATCAACCCGTAAATCTGAAAAATGAAGTTTGGTAGCCAAACCTCTTGTTTTCAATATTGATAAGATGGAAATTGGTAAAGTTCTTAAACTTTGAGGTAAAACTAATTGATTTGGCATTGCATTATATTTGGCAATAAAAAACTTATAAGCCGCCATTATTTCTGAACATTGCATTATAAGAGAACTCCTTAATGCAGCTAATGTCGCATTTTGTATCTTCTCAGTTGTTCTTTTTAGTAATATCTTAACAATTGCATCTTGATCTGCAAAATCAAAAACATCTGATATTCTTTGAGTGACAGAAATAATATTATTGATTACTCTAACTTTTCTAATACCATCACAAGATGTATATAGCAAAGCCGCTTGAAAATGAACGTCTTTTTTGGTGTCAATTTTTGAATTATAATTGAAATCACAAACAATAGAAGTATCACCTGAAATAATTGGAATATTAGGTGCAGCTTCACCATTAACAGTTACAAATGGTCCATAATATTTGTTTATAATTAAACCATGCGAACAACGTATTTTTAACTGTCCTTGATAACCAGCAATGTTTTCAATTACTTTTCTGATTTCATAAATTATTGATATCTCATCTTTTTCCACATTGAACGGCAACCACTGTTTAACAGATCCACCAGTATTTACGGCCATTGCACCCAGGTTCATTAAATCCACATTAGTACTTGACGCCACAAACAGATTAAGTCCAATATTATCCTTCACCAGTTCCGTGGTTAACATTTGGTAAAATTTATTATTGGGTGTTAATGTTTCTTTTATAAAATCAGATTCATTCATACCAAGAGGTTTCTTTAAGACCAAAGCACCAGGGCCATAAGACGGCAAGGTGGATAAAAATGTAATTATTTGACCACCACCTACATCTTTAAGTAATAAACCTGCAGCTTTAACTGCTGATCCGAATGCAGGTTCCGGAGCAACGTATCTAGTATTTTGTTCAATTGTAGTCAATGTCAAGTCAATGATATTGTAAGATTTGATTGGATCGACAAATATTCCATCATTAAAAGGAACGAAAGGGTCATCTAAATCTGTCACCAATGAGACAGTTGTTTGTTGTAAATTAGATGATAATTTAAAAAAATGCAAATTTGTATCAAATCCCATAATTGCAATCTTAGAGCCTTCAGGTAACTTAGATGTACCGTCGCCTTTATAAAGGGCCATTCTGATACCGGAACAAACTACTTCAACCAATTTTGAATTATATGAATTATGAGTCAAATCAATTAAAAAAACTCTATGAATTGGCAACGGATCTTCATTTTCATCGATATTATATTCTTTAGGAACAAGATAATCAACCACACCAGTGTGTAATTCAGGACGAACATGATAATCATCCCTTACTCCGTCAAAATTAATAGTTGATGCATACCCTTCAGGAACGGGCGAAGCAAAACCACATATGTTACAAATCATTGAACGACCAGTGTGTTGCATTGCAGGATTCAAATATGCTCTACATCTTCGACATCTTGGAACAGGTTTACCATCCTCTATTTTGATTTGTGGCACCTTCATTGGAATTTCAGAATCTGGTACAAATTCGGCAAATGGTCTTAAACATAACGCCAATGGTATCTTACTCTTTTCTCTCAGTTCTTCACAATATGGTATACTATACATCGTTAATCTCGAAAACTGAGGGATCGAATTAGCCTGATCTATTGCCTTATATTGGGTTCCAGCCAAGGGTGGAGAAACATGTTCAAAACTCAGGAAAGGTTTATTTTTAAATAAATCATTCATGTGATTTCTAACTGCAGGTATGGATAAATCTTCTGGAATTGATGGTTGGTTAATATTAAAAATATCTTTGCCATTGTTGTTGTTTGAATGTTGATGTGAAACAATATCGTTTTTTGAAGGCTCCGCAAGTGAAAATTGTTGTTGCAATTGTTGGGTATCAATTTGATTAGGTGTATTAGGAGTTGAAAATTGCGACAAAGAAGGAAATGATCCAGCACCACCATTTATAGGAGGAGTTTGAAAATCTGATAAATTATTGTTATCATTATTTTGAAATTGCGGTGGAAAAAGTCCAACTGCTGAAGCGGCAGCATTGGGATCTATATGATCATGTTGTTGAAATTGTTGGTTTTGTGGTTCAGAAAAGTCAAGAAAAGCATGATGGACCCTTCTCTTTTTAGTTTTTGATAATTGTTGTGTGGATGGTTGTTGCTGTTGTTGGGGAAAATCACTGTTTAGAGAAAGGTTGTTCATCTGAGAGGCCAACATTGTTTGTTGAGATGTGTCTTGATTGTGAATTCCTGACATGACTTTTGGACATCCAACTATAGGTGTATGCAATCAAGTGCTTTTGATCTTTGGTTTCCCCCTTTTTCCTCTTCCATTTTCCAATCTTGGTCTCATAGCTGGAGTTTGAGATTTGAGATTTGCGATTTTTGATTTTTGATTTCTGATTTGGGGTTCCTCGTTTTCGATTTTTTGTTTCCAGTTTTCAGCAAGCGACGAGGCGCGCGCTGCCTTTGTTTTTCTGTTTTTTGTTGTTGTTTGGGAGGGGACCGACGCGGTCGGTGCTTCCCCCTTTTCCTTGTTGTTTCTTAACTCTCCGTTTCTATTGCGTACATGGTGTTTGACGAAATGTTTGCTGTGATACCCAGAAAAAGAAACATCCATATAACATCATTTATACAAAATGGGTGTCACAGGATTGTTGCCTGTTCTTAAATCGATCCAGGATCCAACAACTTTGGAGCGTTATAGAGGAAAAACTTTAGCAATTGACACTTATGCTTGGCTTCACAAAGCTTCATTTGCATGTGCTGAAGATTTGGTTCTTGAAAGACCAACTAAAGCATATTTGAATTATTTTAAAAAGAGAATTGAAATGTTGAAATACTTTAATATCACTCCATATTTTGTATTTGATGGTGATTTCTTACCAAGAAAAGGTACAACTGAAAAGGAAAGAGAGACTAAACGTGAAGAGTTTAAAAAATTAGCAAATGAGGCAAAATCAAATAACAATTCAAAACTTGCATTTAGTTATTATCAGAAAGCATGCGATATTTCTCCAGAAATGGCAAAATCTTTAATCAACGAATTAAAATTGAAATTCATCAAATACGTTGTTGCACCATATGAAGCAGATTCTCAAATGGTAATATTGGAAAAATTGGGGTTAGTTGATGGTATAATTAGTGAAGACTCAGATTTACTGATATTTGGCTGTAAGACTTTAATTACAAAATTAGATGATAAAGGTCAATGTATTGAAATTAAAAGGGATCATTTCAAAAACATTAAGGGTTCTTACATCAATACTTTTACTGATGATCAATTATTATTAATGGCTGCAATCAGTGGATGTGACTATACTAAAGGTATCCCGGGCATAGGAATTCAGAAGGCAATTAATTTGGTGAAACTCTATAAAACTTATGATCGTGTTATAATGAGTATAAAAGTCGAAGGTAAAAGTATACCAGCAACTTTTGATGACGAATATAAAAGAGCTAAAATTGCTTTTAGACACCAGATTGTTTTTAACCCGATTGAAAATTCAGCTGAACATTTGAATCCATTAACCAATGAAACTTTAGAAAATTATACTAGTGAATATATTCATTCATCTACCGGGTTTATTTTAGATCAAGAAATTCATAGGAAAATTGCTGTTGGTGATTTAGATCCTTTCACTAAAAATGTGTTAATATCATGGGAAACAAAGGTCAATTCAAACTCCACAATGAGATCTAATTCTTTACCCTTTGGTTCTAAAACGGCATCATCATCAAATTCCATTTCAAATAGTCCATTATTCAAGAGATCTCAAACTGAAAATATCAATTCCATCTCAAGAAGAAGTATAGAATATCAGCCAATAACCAAAAAAAGGAAGTCCGCGTTAAGAATTGATCAATTTACTAACTTTATTAAAACAAAGAAGAGTTTAAACTGTGCTGGAAACAACAAATTATCACCTACGACTAAAAGACAAAAGTTATTAAGTTTTAACGATAACAAGAGCGAACCTGGAACAATAAGCCAGTTTTTCAGTCATAAAAAGGAGTTTAATAAAGTCGATACTAAGGAAGAAAATGGTTTTCCTGCGACATCATCAGATACAGAAGACATTACAGAGGAAGATATTAATATAAATGACCTGAATTTAAGATTGAATGAAAGCATTCAAAATATTAAAGATAATAAAGTTAAAGGGAATAGTACAAGCAATGCTGACTCATCGGATATTGTTCTGAGTGAATCCGATTTAGAATCAGAGCTAGATAATAAAATTTCAAGCAATGATGATAATATTTTGAAAAGTGGATCAGATATGGAGGATATAATTGATAGTTCTGAAATGTCACAGAGTACAATGACAATGGATAGACCATTCAATCAACCGGCAGTCACACCAATAATAAATGAGGGTAATTCAATCTTGAGCAACACTTCCAACTCCACTGATATAGGTGATTTTAATACTGAATGCTTTATTGAAGATGAAAAGAATAACAGAATGAATACCAGTAATGAAGATTTGATTGTTGATAAGAGTAATTTACTAGCAGACATATATTCATTTGGTGGTGGAAATAATAGAAACGCACCGAAGAAAAAGAAAAATGATGCATTTAGTGGATTAACTGAAGTCGGTAATACAAACACCAATAATAACGATCAATTTTCACCTGAGAAATGGATTTTACGTAATTTTAATGAACCTGGTAAAGTACACAGGCCATCACTGTTATATAAAAGGACACCCTTACGTGATGTTACTAGCAGTTCAAGTTTAAATATTAGTATTAACAACAATACTCTTAATAATAATAAAAAAGAAAATGTTAATACTAAGAAAATACAGCAACAATTAAAACCAAATAATTTGTTTGAGAATAGAGTTCCATCCAAAACAACTACAAGGCCCAATCTTTCGTCATTCAGGTATTCAGAAAATTAGTTTATCCTATCCATATTTTTATGTCATTATTTATTTATCTATTTGTAGTAATTTATTTCAATTTCAATGAGTTAAGTAGAAAGCGTATATGGTGTAATCTTGTGTAATTCGAAAGAGGAACATTCAAGCCGATCGACGTTGACTTGGAGACACGACGACGATAAGGGGGACAAGAAATTACTCGATGCGGCAATCGCGTCAACAAGGAACAGGGGCGACCAGTTCCCAAAGGGGAAAGAGCTGGATGCCTCATTGGGAAGTAATAACGAGAGAGGAAATATATAGCGGTTTGCGGTTTTGTGGAGGGGGTGATTGGGCGATTAGTGAAGATTACGAGTTTCGTGTTTGAAGGGAGCAATACGATATGGGCGTTAGGAGGAAGGTTAATATGTGGTTGCATCAGGTATAGCTCATTCGTCTTCGTTAAAAGAGACCCGGAGAGCAGACCACCAGGGCCCACGGATCGGGGAGCAACGCAATTAGACCGAAAGAGGAAGGGGGTAAACAGCGGGAAGGACAGGCTGCGAGGAGGGCAGAGGTTACAGGTTACAGGTTACACGCCCTGGTTGCTCGCCCAGCTCTCAGCTATAATAACTGCTGTTTCCTCTCTGTAGTTCCCAGTCCCATTTCCTTAGGGTTCTCTCTTCCCTGTATCTCTTCTCCTTCTTCCATTCTTCTTCTCTTCTTCTTTCTTAATTTTCTTTTCCTTTCTTAAGATTACTCTCCCTTGTCCTCAAGAAGAAAAAATCTAAAAAACAACTATCCAACCCACAATGCACAGGACTTATTCTTTAAGAACTGCAAGAGCTCCAACAGCCTCCGACTTACAAAACCCAATTCCAGTTCCACCATCTTCCACCAAAGGTCCAAGATTCTTTGGTCCAGGTGGTATTGCCAATTCTTTCAGGAGAACTACAGCTGGTTCATTTGGTCCGGATTTATCAAGAAAATTGGCTCAATTAGTTAAAATGGAAAAAAACGTTATGAGAGCAGTTGAAATTTGTTCAAATGAAAGAAGAGATGCTGCAAAGCAATTATCCCTATGGGGTGCTGATAATGAAGATGATGTCTCTGATATCACCGATAAATTAGGTGTTTTAATCTACGAAGTTGGTGAATTAGAAGACCAATTCATTGACAGATATGATCAATATAGAATCACTCTTAAATCAATTAGAGATATCGAAGGTTCAGTCCAACCTTCAAGAGACAGAAAACATAAGATCACCGACCAAATTGCTTACCTTAAATACAAGGATCCTCAATCACCAAAAATTTCAATCTTGGAACAAGAATTAGTTAGAGCAGAAGCTGAATCTTTAGTTGCTGAAGCTCAATTATCAAATATTACAAGAGAAAAATTAAAGGCTTCATTTTCTTACCAATTTGATTCCATTAGAGAATATTCCGAAAAAGTTGCTCTTATCGCAGGTTACGGTAAAGCTTTACTTGAACTTTTGGACGATTCTCCAGTTACTCCCGGTGAAACCAGACCTTCATATGATGGTTACGAAGCTTCAAAGCAAATTATTATCGATTGTGAAAATGCTTTAGGAACTTGGACTTTTGAGACTGCTGCTGTTAAACCAACCCTTTCTTTTAAAGTCGCCGATTACGATGACCTTACGGAAGATGTTCATAACTTAAACGTTGAAGATGAAGAAGGTTGGAATGAAGAACAAGAACACGAACAACAACCTGTTGCTGCTTAAATCTAGTTTGTTTTATATGTAAAATTATAAATTGTTATAACTAAGAAAAAGAAAGAAAAAAGAAAAAATAAACAAAAGCAAACGAGAAAATAAATCACTTTATCATCGAACATACTATATATTCCATTCTTTGTATTCTTTCCATTTTTTTCTTCATTTGATCTTTACTTTTTATCGCCATTTGGTTCATTGGTTCATTTCAGTTTCTTGTGTCCTTGTTTTTTTATATTATCTTTTCAGCTTTATTATATTTCATTTTATACTATTATTTTTGTTTGCTGCAATCATCCTCAAAATTCCAACAATTTACTTGACTATTTTTCTATTTATTACATTTATATATATATAGTTTGTAACAATTAACAATACTTTAAACTAAGTTTTGGAATATACATGTACATTCAAGGCCGCAGGACAGAGTGACATCTGATCATAACGAAATGTAAGATTTTTCTCATCCTTTAAAGATTGATCCTCTTCAGCATCGGAATCTAACAGTTCGACAATTTCTTTTCTTTTATTATCAATAATTTTATTGAATTTAATATTCCGTGTCATTAATTTTTCACATTTATTCCAATTTGTTTTTCCAATATGCCTTTCAACTCCTGACATCCAATCTCGAATGTATTCAATTTCATTCCAACTTATACATAACCTGCATTTCCAAGAATCATTACTAAATGGTATATATAATATCTGCGATTCCTTAAATGTACTCCCAGTTGAATTTTTGTCAATATCTGAATTTTCATTTCCACCATGATTTTCGTTTATACACAATGAAAAAACTTCCTCCTTTGTCATCTCTACCAACACTGCAATTAATTTTTTTTTAATCTGCGAATCATTATATAATTCCTTCAAATGTCTATTTGAAATAATCATTCTTTTACATTTTGACAACTGAAGTTGTAACCTTTCATTCTGGATATTAGAATTAAGTTGTGGTCCCATTAATAATGGATGTTTGACCCTATTCTTCTCGAGTTGCCTTCTATTGATGAAGGTTCGTACCGGCAAAACATGTTGGTTCGTAAAGACTATATGTGATCGTCTGGTAAATGTTAGTTATCAGGTATATATACACACACACATATATATATATCTCATATGATATCAGAGATAGAGGGTTATCCTAGAAAATGAATAATACATACACTGGTGCCATATGTTATCTTATAATTTAGTAGTGTAACAGAATCAAGGAAAAAGGCCTGGAAGACCTCTCAGGCTAATATGTGAACTTATTTACTTCCGAGCGGTTTTGGGCATAGCCTCTCGTTGTTGAATATTCCTCCCCCTTCCCAATATGCATATTTCTTGTTTTTCACAAATTTCATTTTGGCATCACCCTTCTTTTCTTTTCTTTTTTTTTGTTCCTTGTTGTTATTATCTATGTTTTGAAATAAATCAAACATTGACACAATAAAACCGCATAATGCAACCTTTTATCCACCAAGAAGGAAATTCATTTGCCGTACAAATGGCTAAAAAAGCACAGGAGCAAGGAATAACCACAATGTTCAACGATGACCCACAAGTATCTGTTGACACTTTCGATTTTTACAAGAAATATTCCTTTTTCCATCCAGACACAAACAAAGATGATACAAATGCATTTGCCACATTGATTAGAGAATGTGTGCATTTTGAAGTTGAAACTGTGGCAAGTATGTTAACGTTTGGTTTAGACCTCACCCTGGTTTATCCACAGGTGACTCTCTCCTACATGTTTAAAAGTTGTAGAGCCCTTCTAAAAGATAAATACGCCTCCAAGGGTGTCGATGATGCAGCTGCTGAAATCTTTGCTAGAGATCTTGTCAAAAACGTCTACGACTTCATCCAACCGAAACTCGACCTTCCTGCCATGAAGTGGGAAGGTGTCTCTGCGAAGATGTTATAGTTCCGTACGCCCCTTTTTTTCTATGTTCCACTTCTTACTTCTTCTATATAACTGCTTTGGGCTTCTATAGAGCTTACATATATATAATATACACTATAATAACCATATTATTACTTCTTTACATCAGCAATGGATTTATCCGATGGGTTTGAACCCATAACTGCAATGTTTTATTCGGTGTTCCACCCAACTGAAGGAACAAAAGTTGTCCACCAGGTTCCAAGTGGAGTAATAGTGCCCTCAGCAAATGATGATAATAAATTGAACAACAATATGGAAGATTCATCAGCATTTGATCATCCATTGTTTGATTTTGATACAATTAAAAATTATGTAATTCCCAAACCGAGTTTATGTAATAAATTGATAACTTTAAAGATTGACAAGTATAGAATCCTTGGATTCCCAGTTAATATTTATGCTTCACATTATGCTAGAAATTCATTTGGTTTTAATTTTTGCTTTGTTTTCTCTTATGAAAGTGACACAACACCATATGAAGGTAATATCAAAAGAATAGGAAAAATGTTTAGGGCCTTGGAGGAACAGAGTCAGCTTTTATCAAAATCTTTAAAAGATTCTCATGTCTATTATCAACAGATAAATAATTCACATACAAATTTACATTCAATAAATTCTAACATACCAGCAAAATTTAATATGACGGATAAATATTTGAAAATCATCGACGATTGGGACGATGCAAGTCATCAGATTGTTTTAGATAAAAATGCACCTGGGTTAGATATCGGGCCACAAAAAAAGATTTCTTCCATAGAGTCATTAATTCAACAAATTTTTCAAGATTTAAATAATTATTCTGAATGTATGATCCCAATTGATGCATCCAATTCTGTTGATCTTAAACTTTTCCCAATTTCACCACCTCCTCCAAGAGTGCATTCTTATGATGTTCCAATTGCTTTAGTTAAACTAGATCTTTTGTTTGATTCTTTATGGGACCCCACCATGCTAAAAATTGTACCCTTCATAAATGGAATCAATTCTATTGCCCAAATAAGTGAACTCTCGAATGCAAATTTAGATTTAACTAAAGAATGCATTCGTCATTTATTACACTACAAATCAATTACTTTATTAGATATTTTCCAATTTCAAAATAGATACATGATAACTTCATTAGTTGGCAATTTTTTAAGAGATCCCAACATGGCAGGGGCATGCCAGGATTATATTCTTAATATTAAAGGAACTTTTGATGAAATACCTATAGAACCGGTACGGTATAGACAGTCAAATAATTCTAATAATGGAAGTGGTAGTGCAAATACAAGTATAAGGCTAGACGACATATACGGAAGAGCATCAACGTCTCCATATTCACTGCCAAAGAGCACAACATTTGAAAAACCAGAATTGATGACGATGAATTCATCATCCTCCAACCCATTTGGATCACAACAAAGTGGACACAAACAACGACATAGGAGAGTAATATTGCCAGCAAAGGCAACTTTATTTCAACTTTACAATTCTTTGAACTCCAATATGTCCGTTTCTCAATGGTATGTTGAAAACGCTAAATTGTTAGAGCATATCGATATCAGAAAATTTATAACATTTGGTGTAAGAAATGGGATTATAAGTAGAGTTCATAGATATCCTATTACCACCAAATTAGAAACTTTATCAAATAAATTGGACGCAGCTGAAGATGATAAACCAGTTTTCCGATTATTATCACTACCTGAATCAGATTCAAGAATAATATTGAATACTGATAAATTGTCTGCTCTTAAAATTGCTTCAGCAAATACAAGAGGAACTTCCCATTTTGGCGGGAATGAACAAGATGAGGAAGAAGAAGCAGAAGAAGGAGAAGGAGAAGGAGAAGAAGAAGAAGAAGAAGAAGAAGAAGATAAAGAGGATGAAGAGGAAGAGGATCAAGATGAGCTAAAAGGTAAAGAGGGAAATGAAATTGAAAATACTAGATATGTTACCGATAAAACCAGGAAAGAAGCCGAAGATAAATTTGAAGATACTTTTGAAGCGAAGAAAAAAAGGCTTTTACGCATGCAAAAGGCACAGGAAAGAAAAGTTTTACGTTTGATGAAACATAATCTTCATATGGATGCAATTTGTACAGCCATGAAATTAAGTACTAAAGAGGTGAAAGCTATATTAGAAAGAATCGGTGATATTGAGCTAATAGAAAGATGAATTTGGTTCTATTCTGTTATTTTGCAACATTTATAAAAACATGAAACATATTTAAAAATATGCCTAGGTTGGGGAAATATGTAGTATGAGATGTTCAAAGTGTAATGAGTAATGAGTAATAATTTAGTATAATTTGAAATGGCACGCGCGAGGCACGATACACGACGGACTGATTGTTGATGTTTTGTTGATGTTTTATGTTTAGACTTCAGGTGTTTAGTCGTGGAGGTTCCTTTTATCTTTGAGGTGCATTGTAGGGTTAAAGATTGAGATCAATAGTAAGACATATTATAACCTTGATATGTTTAGGGGTGTAGGTTCAAGTGCACGAAATTATGGTGGAAACACAGAAAAGCTCACACGAAGTAGAAGAACTTCAATGGCATCGATGGGTTCTAACCATTCATCAACTACATCAAAACAATCTGTAGATAAGAAAAATAGTGACACGGGGATATCAGATGAGTTATTCACAGAATCCATTAACGTTATTGTTCGATGCCGTGGTAGAGGACCCCGAGAAACGGAAGAAAAGAGTCCAAACGTTGTATCTTTTTCAAAGAATGAACCACAACAAATCAAACTAATTATCACAGAAGGGGTAGAAACCCATGTTAATAGTGTTGAGAATAGCAGAGTGTATACCTTGGACAAGGTATATGGCCCAGCAACAGATCAAATGACATTTTTTCAAAATGCAGCGGAGAATATTTGTGATGAATTTTTAAAAGGTTTCAATTGTACAATTTTTGCATATGGTCAAACAGGGGCAGGAAAAACTTATACAATGTGCGGTAAAGTTAAGGATAATGCATTGACACCAGAAAGTGGAATTATTCCAAGATGCTTGAAAAAGCTATATGACAATAAATCATCTACTGATAATAATGATATTATTTTAAAATGTTCATTTGTTGAAATTTACAACGAAATTTTAAAAGACTTATTAAGTGACGGAAACAATGACAATAAGTTGAAAATTTATGAAAAAAATAAAAACATTAAAATTCATTCACTGGAAGAATTTTATATCAATGACTTTAATGAAGCAATGAAAATGCTTAAATTAGGAATGGATAGAAGAAAAACAGCATCAACTAAAATGAATGAAATTTCAAGTAGATCTCATACTATTTTCACTATTCATTTGATGAAACGTGTTTCAAATGGTTCTGAATATCAATTTGCTAAAATGAATCTAGTGGATTTAGCAGGATCTGAAAACATAAATAGATCAGGGTCTGTTAATCAACGTGCAAAAGAAGCAGGTTCAATCAATCAAAGCCTTTTAACATTAGGTAGGGTAATAAATTCTCTAGTTGATGGTTCTTCTTTTATCCCTTATAGAGAGTCTAAATTAACTAGATTGTTACAAGACTCATTAGGAGGAAGAACGAAAACCATCTTGGTTGCTAACATAGCACCGACTTTGATCGATTTACATTCAACAATTTCAACCTTGGAATATGCCTCAAAGGCTAAAAACATTAAAAACACTGCTCAAATTGGATCATTAGTCTCAGAAGATTATATTTTGAATGACTTGCTCGAGGCTAACCGTAGGTTAAGATTAGACTTACTTGCCACTAGAAAAAGAGAGAATTGCATTGTTTTGGATGAGAATAGTTATCGAGAATTACATCTGTTACAAAAATCATTAAAGGATGAGGTTGAAGAGTTAAGAGATTTAAAATTATCATTGCTAAATCAATTGGATTGTCAAATGCAGACAATTGATCAACAAAAAACGGAAAGGATCTCATTAAATCAAAATATTCAATCTTTAGAGCAAAAACTTGTAACTTTTGAGAATAAATTTAGAGAGAGATTGGACAACGAAGAAATGATAAAAAACAAATATAAGGCATTGTATCATACATTTAATGAAAACTTATCCATTGCCCATCAATCCCAGTTGGACACCAAATCATTATTATCTGTTCAAGTATTACAACCGTTACTAACTATTGAACAAAGACTTGACTCGATACCCTTGGATAATGTATCTTCATATATGCTTCAAGAGATACATAATGAATTAAAGAAAATTACTGAAGTGATCAGTGAGTCGGCAAAACTTGAAGGTGCAATAAATAAAAATCTAACACGGGCTCATAGTGCAACATCTACATTAGATTCTTCCTTAAGGAAGAATGAGCGTGACTTGTTAGAGCCTATTGATTTACTTTCAAAATATATTCATTCTGAGGTATTATCGAACAAGAAGTTTCATGGGTTTATTGATGAAATATTTGAGAAACAAGATCCTGTTTTGATAGATGCTGTGAAGGATGATACTCAAAATAAATTGGTTATTTTCCAGAAGGAAATGAATCAGAAGTTAGATGCCTTGATGAATGAAAACAATGAGAACAATTATCGTCTCTTTTTGAAACATTATTATTCTAGAATTTCTGAAACAGCACAATCATGGGATTCACATACAGAACAATTTGAATCCGATTCAAAGAAGTTGAAATCTTCGATACAGAGTGCTGTAAAATCACAACAAACTGATCTATCTAAAATTACAGAAGGAATTAAAGTTGAGGTTGACAACAGTCTCGCTTTATTATCCACATTGACAAATACAACTAGTCAGTTAAAAGAAACTAGAGGGTCAATTGAAAATTTAGTATCAGAAACACAGCAATCACATAACGATAAAAATAGAAGTGTTAATAATATAAAGGACGATATCAAAAAGAACATTCGAGGAATGAAAAACAAAGTTGACGAAGTCATCGTTAACAACAAAAATGATGTTAATTGGGAAGAAAAGCGAACAGAAACATGGGAAGATGTCAAGGAAATTATGCAACCGTATATAAACGATGAAAATGTTAACACCACTACATTCATTCCAACAACTAGTGGTACAAATAACTCCACTCCATTAAAAGCTAATACGAGCTTGAATTATACCAATTTAAAGAGTCCATCAAAGAGTTCTGTGAAGCAGCATATGGGTAATATAGGAAGATGCCCAACTAAGAGTCCTTTCAAGGGTAGTCCATTCAAAAATTCAATTAAGACAAGAAGTAGAAGTATGAGCCCAGTGAAGAGTCAAAGTAACAGTAATCTGGCATTTGGATTGAAGAGGGAATCAAGTCTCGAATGTTTAAGGGATGTTAAACGCCAACATCATTAGATTACGTATAGTGTATAGTACAAAGTACATTTGAAATTTATTAATATCTGCCTGTATTTTAACCTAACCTGTATTTTATAGCTAATAATTAGTTTTTATGTAAAATAGGCAAAGATTAAACGCTATACACAAGTAAGAAAAAATCGAAAATATTGATTGACCTTATCAGCTGTATCCTGTTTATTCGAATTGTGTAATTCAAATTCTTCTGTGTTTATTTATTTATTTAATAAAGAAAACTATATTATTTTATAGTATTATAGACGGGGCAAAAAGAAAAAGTGGGTTACATTAACAAATATTATTTATTATTTCTTTGAATATATTAGTACTGAATATTAGAACAAAGCTGTATAATCACCTACCTGTTGTTGTATTAGAGGGAGATATTTTTTCACCGGTACTTTGTTCAGATATACTTCTCCGAAACATTTCCAAACTACCCGTAGCACTATTGATACTGGCAACACCAGAACTTGATCTGCGACGTTGTTTTCGAGCGATATTTGGCTCAACGTGGGCTTTACCCAACGTTTTAGCAAATAGCGAAAGAACATCGGTAAGAGACAAAACACCAATTAATTTACCAGTTGGATGAATATCATCCTCTATTGCTGGACCATGATGTTGATGTTGATGATGTGAATGTAAATGATTAGATTGACTATGAGAATGATGTAATTGAGAATGTGGAGAATCTGGTGTTGTTGGAGTCGTCACACTCGATGAAGATTCAGGTTTAACAATCCAAAGACGATGACTTTTAGTTGCAACCATTTTAGCAATTGCCCTACCTAATGAAGTATGAGAAGTTACGTGGAAAATAGGGAATGAATCTTTACCATTTTCTAAACCTCTTGAATTTAAAATAACTGAAATGAAATGTAAACAGGATTTATATAACAAATCTGATTTTGAAGTAGTTGAAACCAATCTAACATCCGTTACACTTATATTACCCAAAAGATGATGGTTACGATCAACCACTGCTAAAGATGATATTTTCAAAGTATGCATTGTCATCAAAGCTTCAATTAAAGTTTGATCACCATAAATTGAAATTGGATTTGATGAACCGATATGTAAAGAACTAATTGAAGATGATAATAGAGGTTCCATTGAAGGAAATCTACGTGCATTATCCCATAAAAATTTTACTAGACGTCTTTGAGATAAAATACCCGTTAATTTATTATTATTAGTAATTGCAATTCTATGGACACCAGTACCTAAAATTTCAACGACGGTAGAAATTGTATCATTTTCAGTTAATTTGATGAATGGATTTTTAGTTGTTAAACGGATAACAAAAGAGACAGGTACTTGTTCACCAGTTTGAGCTTTCTTAACCATTGTTGGGATTTCAGATTTTGGTTCATAATCCACATTTTTTAAATCATCAACTTTTATTTTATTCAAAACCAACAATAAATAAGCATTTAAATCAGTATAATCAAAAGTTAAACAATTCAAATCATTTAAAAATTCTTCAACAGGTACCGATGTTAATCCATTTTTAACTAAAGTATCAAAAGCTTGTTCTACTGAAAGTTTTGAATCAATTGTAATCAACTTATTTTTTTCAACTAATTCACTTAATTTAATATCTTGCCATTCTAAAGAGGCACCATGTAAACATTGAGAATAGTTTGAAGAAACTGATGGATTTCTTGAAATTTGAACATTTGAACTATCATTTAAGAAATCTGTTGTACTTGTATTCATACTGATTGCGGTTGAACTTTCATTATTTAAAATTAAACTGTCATCATCTAATTTCAACGGAATACAAGATGAGTTATTATTATTGTTAGCGTTAGATTGATTTGATGAAGAAAGTAAAACAGATGAAATACTAGATGTTGGGGAACGAGGAACAGAAATATCAAGGTTAGTAATTGAGTCTGTTTCCAAAGGAGGAGGAGATGACAACATTTCCACAATTGAGGTTTGCCTAGCTTGTTGTTTTGGAGAATTTGGGGCTCTCATCGAAGGAGACATTGGATATTTACTTGGTGGCATTTTGGATATAAAAATGTATATTTTCTATTCAACTTTTTGAGGTCGGGTTATAATTATTTTTCCAGTTATATATTAACCTGTTTTTTTATTTTATTGTATATAGTAATGGTGAGGGAATATAAGAGTTATATTTTTATTAAATATTAGTACTGATATTAGTAGATTAATGAATAGTTATAATTGAATTTGAGAAAGAAAAATCAGGTATTATTTTTCGCCTTGATTAATTTTTTTCGGGTGGAGTAATAAAGTTTGAATAATTTTTTTTAGTTGGATAATACTATTACCGTATTGGATGGGGAGTGGTTGTAGGTTTGCAAATTAGCACAGAAGAAGAGAAACAAGGAGGGGTGTGACAACAGATGCACTATTTTTAAGCAGTACGTAGTACGTAGCACGGTAAAACAGGGGGTAGACGGGTAGAGCCCATATGGAGGGGGTAAGTAGAGGAGAAAGGGTCTCGTCGACATTTGACAATTGACATTAAAGGTGTGTGTTTCTGTGGGGAGGTGCAGAGTCCAAAAGCAAACGAGGAAAACCAAGGTCTGAGAAAATGGTGAGACGATGGAGTCCCCTGGAGCCGCCTGGAGCCGCCTGGAGCCGAGAGAATAGGCGGCGGGCTAAGAAGCTGCGACAGGCGGGGTGTTGTGGGTTGTGACGGGAGGCGCGCTCTTCCCGATTGGGTGCTTTTACCGAGTGTCGAGCGGCCGGGCTGAGACCCGTGACCCGTGACCTGTGACGCAGCCTCTTTGTCTGCTGTCTGTCTTCTCTCAGGGTTCAGAGTTCAGGGTTCACGCTTCACGCGTAATACAAGTTTCTTAAAAGTTTCTGATGCAACTATTAATTTTCAGAAGTAAAAAAGCATGCAAAGACATATCTTCGATTTTTAGAAGGAAATTTAAAGGCAATCATATATTATGGAATATATAATAAGGAAGGGCGGTTGATGGTAGGGGTGGAGGTGTGTAAAACGTGATGTGGAGTGTGTGGCCGGAGCAGGGAGCAGCGCTAATTTTAAAGGTTGCTCGTTTCTCGTTTCTCGTTTTCGGTATTGAATTTTTATTTATCCGGAGTTACCGCTTGCCGCGAATATATACCATATATATTTAAAAAACATAAAGTGGCTTGGGGGGAGGGAGGAAGGGATTTGTGCTTGCTTGGTACTTTATGCCTTGTACACGGTACACGGTACACGGTACACAGTACACGGTACGTGGTACACGACACACGATCAGCAAGGTTAATCCAAAAAGTAGACCCAATCTGAGAATATAAAGATAAAGACAAAGACGTCACTAAAAATTTGGAAACGTTAGCTTACACGTTTAACTACAAATTGAAAAGAAATGTGCGGATTACTGATTATACTGATTTTCAATATTCTACTTTTAGCAAATTGATTTCTAATCACCGCAGTGAAAAATATATACAGTGTTATTAAACTGATTGTATCAGTCAGCAAAGGTTAAAGGGTTAATGAATCAATGAGGGGAATTATCAGCTTGATGCTGGCAGGATACAGGATACATGCCACATCTAAATTTTGCCACTTTGTTTTTTTCCTTCCTTGCAAATATATACCCATCAGGCGGGTACCGAGTACCCGATAACTGAACACTGACATCTTGCATTTAAGCCGAGTATACAACTTATACAACACAAGACTGCAAGTTGCAAGTGCAGAGAGAAAATGATCAGCAATTTAAGCCCTGTAATCTGCATCCCTTTCCACCCGATTAGGAACATAACACCGAAAACTGTCCAAAGTGGGATCAGGGCCGAGGAGTTCAGGGAAATTATGCGTTACGTAGTGAAGAAATATGGACGGAAACGGGAAAAATAGCAGCGCCGGTAAAGCTACAGAGTGTCCAGGGTGCATGAGGCTCACGTCAAGGCTACAAGCTATTTGAGCCCTGCAGCTCCGGGCCAGGAAAAACCCCTCAGTTAAGGGACCCGTGTGGTGTTGCAACTCGGCGAAAGCGGGAGCTAGCGGCCCTATAGGATCCAAGCATTACAACTATCCGGATGATTACTGAGATCTACACGACTCTCTTCCGACATGTTACCCCCATTTATGTTGTAATATTTTACATCCCAGCTAAGTACCTTGTATAGTATAGCGTGGCTTATATTTCTTATTTCAAATTACATCCCGAGGTTCCTCCTATTTGATGTTTCTTATAAATAAATCCTTCTTTGCCCTTTTTATATCCCCCCCTCTACGACCCTTTCTACTCCTCTGATCAAATTCCGTTTACTTCTTTCACCCTTTTTTGCTTTGGATGCCTTTGTATGTATCGGCTTAATCTATTTCCGAAATTAGTTACATATTGAGTTTTAATCTAGTGCCTGGCACAAAGCACAATTTGAGCTTTCTGAAATATTCTATTTACTCATACCCTGTTCATTCCAAAACGTTCATGTTCAAAATTACTCAAGGTACCGCTAGTTTTATCATATAAAAAAAAACAGCTTTAGAGGATATAAATTTAAACGTAAAACAAAAATGACAAACGTTGCAACCATTCCAAAAATGCCAACCACTAACCAATTTGTTTCAGACCTTTCAAATCCAAAATATTATACTTTAACTCAAGAAGATACCAACAATTCAAGAAACAATATTTTGTTATCAACCCATATGAATCCAACATTTAAAGAAATCAGTCACCAACATCATGATTATTTATTACCTCATAATGATTCATTAAATTCGGCCATCTCTGGTTCAACCCTGAATTATTTACCCCGCCCTCCATCTTCTGTTTCATCTTGGAATGATACTCCTCTATCAACATTATCAACTTCTCCTAAAAATGATTCCATGTCGACAAATATTTTGGATCATAGCTCATCATCTAATCTTTTGCAACCTTCATTCAACACCCACGCTTTCATTCAACGTTCACAGTCCGATGCATTACCTAAGAATAATAGTGATGTGGTTCTTCCAAGTTTGAATTTGGTGTTGAATAGGATTCAAGAATCTCAAAAGTTACCCTTACCTTTGCCAACTTTATGTCCACTTTCTTTAGAATCCCGTTCATCATCTTCATTATCAGTACATAGTATACATAATTCTATCAATAATTCTTATTCCTTACCAAGAATTGATAGTTTTAGTTATAAAGCTCCAAGTTTGACTAGAGGTATTAGCAGTTATAGTAGCATTCATAGTGTTTGTAATAGTCCACCATTTCAAACAAAAACCGTTATACCAACCATGCCTATGCACACAACATCTAATCCGACATCTTTATCATATCATTTACCAGCGGGTCCAACAGACATGGTAAATACTAATGGCGTTAGCACCCCTATTAAATCTGAAATTTCACCAAATAATGCTAATATTTTGAATTCAGCACATAATATTAGTTGCTCACCTAAGAGTTTGCATCATAGCCATCAAATTTTGATGGAAGATAATAAGGATGCTAGTAATACTTTATCAAAACCCTCATCTATCAACGACACCTCATCAAATCCTAGAAAGTATGTATGCAAAATTTGTAATAAAGCATTCACAACTTCTGGCCACTTAGCAAGACATCATAGAATCCATACAGGTGTTAAAAATCATGTATGTCCATATGAAGGTTGTAACGCTAGATTTTCAAGACAAGACAATTGCATGCAACACTACAAAACACACTTTAAAAGTAAGAAAGGAAAGAAAAAATTTAGGTTATAAGGTCTAATAACTTACTTAGCATTCTTTATCTTTTTTTCTTTTCAACATATATCACATACCCCCGGTCATGCCATCATTTATTGGTTATCTCTATTTATATTACACCATTCATCACTCATCATGTATATTTTCTGTTTTTTATTATTTTCTTTCCTTTTTATTTATATTCTTTGGACCTCCCCATTTACCTTTTTATAGTATATTTGAGTTTATAGAAGAAATTTGACATCGGATTATCAGGGGATTTTCCAAATATCAAAGTCAAAATTAATTATATGCTCTAGGTTATAAATGTTGTACTATTAGTTTATTCTTGTACGAAGTATTATTATGATTTAACATCAGGGAATAGCTTAGTGTGTAATATGAGATAAAAGATTCTAAAAAAGCTTATTATTGTAAAGAGTTAATCAACACTGCTACTAAATAGGGAATACAAATTTGTTTAATGGTGAAACTTGAAAGTGAGTCGATTTAAGCTTACACAGGGCTCGTGGCTCGTACCTCGTATACCTCGTAGAACGTGGAAGAAAAAAGAAATTTCAAATTTCCGATAATCCAACGTTAGACTCAGAGCTTTAGGCATTAGGAGAGAGAGAGAATCCAGCGAAAAAGCAGGTGATCTCTGGAAAAATTTCAGGCGGTGACAAAGCTTGCGGCGTCGGACACAATGGAGAACTTCTTGTAACATATTTATGACCAGTTCTCTCCTCTCGTACCAACAATTTACTGCTAATAGAGATCCTTCTACCGGGGGTGAATAAATAGAGAGACGTTTGTTTGGTTTTACCATTTCTTGGATTTTTGAGCTTCTGTACTTGTACTTACGTTATATCTTTTTCTTTTCCACAATAAATACGAACGACTAAGTGTCATATCTATCAATATTCGATTAAGCCTATAAAATAAAATTTCAATATTTATAATAAAAGAAACAAAATGAGTTCAACAAGTGAATCAGTTCTTGATGCTTCATTACCAATTAAGGTTCAAATGGAGCGTCTTATTCGTCAAAAACAAGCTGAAATATGTGCAGGTTTAGAGACATTAGATACAAAGAAATTCCATGCTGATGAATGGGTCCGTGGTAACAATGGTGGTGGTGGTAAGTCTATGGTTTTAGCAGATGGCTCAACTTTTGAAAAAGGTGGTGTTAATATCTCAATTGTTCATGGTACATTACCACCGGGCGCAATTGAAAGAATGAAAAATGATCATAAAGATATTAATACATCAGAAGAAGGTACTGTTGGATTTTTTGCATGTGGCCTAAGTATGGTTTTACATCCATGGAATCCACATGCACCAACAATGCATCTAAATTATCGTTATTTTGAAATCCTAAATCCGGATGGTTCAACTCAAACTTGGTGGTTTGGCGGTGGTGCAGATTTAACACCAAGTTATTTATACAAGGAAGACGCCATATTATTTCATGAAAACCATAAAAAAGCATTAGATCCATTTGGAGAAGAACTATATCCTGAGTTTAAGGCTTGGTGTGACAAATACTTTTACATCACACATAGAAGTGAAACTAGAGGGGTTGGTGGTATCTTCTATGATGATTTCAACAAATTACCACCACAAAAATGTTTAGAAATGGCTGAAAGTTGTTTCAATGCAATGTTACCATCTTATTTACCTATCGTTTCAAAACGTAAGGATATGCCATACACAGCGGAAGAGAAGGAATGGCAACAAATTAGAAGAGGTAGATATGTTGAATTTAATTTAGTCTATGACAGAGGAACCAAATTTGGGTTACAAACCCCTGGGTCAAGAGTCGAAAGTATTTTAATGTCTTTGCCTAAGACTGCAACTTGGTTATATAATAATGAACCCGAGAAAGGTACGAGGGAAGCAGAACTTCTAGAGGTTACCAGAAATCCAGTTGATTGGATTTAATATTTTTTGATTTGTATGTATGAAACGACTATAACGCATAACACAATGTACTCCTTTTTTTCCTTTCTCTTTTAGTTATAATTTACTTATGATTTACTTATAATTTCCTTTCCGTTTTAAAAAACAGGAAAAGTTTGTATTTTTGTTGTATCTGTTTAATCTTTGAGTTGCAGATTTCAATAGTTGAAGGTTATTCATGTAGAAATGGAAAGAGAGATATCTGGGTTATTATTAATGTCTCGTCGATCGACCTAACGGGCAACATTGGTAAGGGATAAGGTGCAAGGTGCAAGGTGCAAGGTGCAAAGTGCAAATTTAGTTACACATAGCGTGTAACGTGTAACGTGTGAATTTAATGTGCTTCCTCGCCTCTCGCCTCTCGCTGACTGATCACCGATCTCTCCTTTCTCTCACGAAAATCCGAGTTGCCCTGCATGCGAAAACCGGATCCAGGGATATTATTTATGTGTATATATGGAGGAAACGGTAGCCTGGCTATTTATGATATTATAGAGACTTCTGCTAAACAGGGTAAACAAAGTATACTTCATCACTTTGGTTTCATTTACCCCTTTCCTCTGCAATTTTTTTTGTTTCTTTCCTCCCCCACCACAACAACTCTTAAACTTGTTGATTCTGTTTTCTGATTCTACCTTCTGTTTTGATTAATTGAATACACATCATTTGATGAAATTCTTCTTTTGAATTTTCTATTTATACCCCATTCACAAATAAAATAACACTGGGTCACTCGATAATTTTTGAATAGGTCGAGGCATACAACATATCGGAAAAAGTTCAATTTATTACTACTTTAATAATCGTTATTTTCAATTTTTTAATATAACATGGCTCCATCTTCAACTCCGACATACAGGAAAAATTCCACTTTAGGGATACGTTCCCGTTCAAATACAGATTCATGTCAAAATTCCCAGAAAACAGGACTTGAGAATGACAGGGATGAGAATAAATTGTCAATTACAAGATCTACATCACCAATTCATAATCATCATCGTACTGTGTCTCCAGCAGCAATTGACATGAATATCAGCTCTAGCATTCCGATGAGTCTAAACAATAGCAATAATAACACCGGCAACAAAAGTACTAACAATAATGTGAACGATTTTTCGACTCCATCCAAAAGAACTTCAATTTCTGTTCCAAATTCTACAGCTAAAGTAAGGTCACAATCATTTCTGTCTCAATTAACAAATCATGTACGTCAGATGTCTACAGATGTAACCGCACCATCTCTCGATCCAAATGGGATTCCCATTTCTGATACGGTGTCAAGGAAACTCTCAGTAAGTTCTCTGACAAACTCAAATACCAATTTTAATGGTCCATTTCAAAAAGGAAAACATAGTCCTGAAAATACTCCTATTTTGAGCGGCTCAAATATTACGTCACCCGTTAGAGTTTCTGGGGTGGCTGCAGGTCCCGATGCATCAAATCTTATACTTGAAGTTAATGATGAATTTGATATTGATGAATTATTACATAGCAAAGAACATGTTCAGAATATACCAAAATTAATACCTAGTGAAGTTGCAAGAAGCAAAAAGCTATTATTTATTAAAACCGATATTGCTAATAATTCTTCAAATTATGATACTAATATTAATGGTAGTGGAAGTCAGAGCGAAAGTGGAAATAGTGGTAGTTCCGAGGATGGATTTGACACAAGTAATCAAAATAATAACGAAAATCATGATGACGTTTTACTACTTTTAAATCAATTAGAAAACTCTAAAAATTCTGGATTTTTTTCCAAATTATATCTCAATTACCCTCATTTAAATATTACAATTACTTCAATTTTATTTTGGTACTTCTTTTCAATGAGTATATCTGTTTATAACAGATGGATGTTTTCAAGTGAAAATTTGGATTTTAAATATCCAATTCTTATCACATCTTTCCATCAACTAATATTAACAGTTCTTGCGATCTTAACTTTAATTTTATTTCCAAGTTTTAGACTTTCTACTATTGACTATCGAAACCTCCCAAATAAAGAAGTTACTAATGGTAGTAATGAAGATATTACTGAAAACGACGAACAATTGAATAACCAACCAGTTACATATACTATGCCAATTAAGGAATATCTGACTAAGATTTTACCATGTTCAATCGCTTCTGCTGGCGATATTGGTTTGGGTAATACAGCATTTAGATTTATTACACTTTCTTTATATACAATGGTTAAGACTTCCGCACTCATATTTGTATTACTGTGGGGTGTCTTTTTTAAGCTTGAAAAATTAACTTTAAGAATTATTACAATTGTATGCATTATGACGTTTGGTGTTTCAATGATGGTTTGGGGCCAGCATGACGGAAATACTAATACTTCAACTTTGACTACAAAACCATCTGATTTGACTAATTCAATTACAGAAAGTAATTTATTACACGGATCTAATACATTTTCCAATAAGAATTTTGATGAAGATACAGACAGATTATTGAGAAGAATTTTTAATGGTGTGAGAGCAGCTAGTGATTTAAACAGCTCACATATTATATTTCTTGGAGTTTCCTTGGTTTTACTATCTGCTTGTATGTCAGGACTTAGATGGGCACTAACCCAAATAATGTTAAAAAAGAATAAACGAACCAAGAACCCTATTTTGACAATGCTTTATATTTCCCCAGGAATGTGTATATGTTTGTTTTTTGTTGGCGCAATAGTTGAAGGTGTTGGCAGATTTCTTGATGCAGATATTTGGGAGGTCAAAGGTGTAGGTATGACTGTTATATTAATTTTAATACCTGGATTTTTAGCATTTTTTATGACATTATCAGAATATGTTTTATTACAATACGCCTCGTTATTAACTTTATCAATTGCAGGCATATTTAAAGAATTATTAACAATATTTGTTTCTTGGGTTGTTTTTGGCGATAAATTATCATTTATAAATATGATTGGATTGATCATTACATTTGCCGATATTATATGGTACAATATTTATAGATTTCAACAGAATGAAGAAAAAATAAAAAATAATTCTGGTGAATTTGGCAATATGGGAGAACCTTTAGACAATGAATTTGTTGACATAGAAATGAACAATATAAATGTCAAGTGAATTTTTATGGGTTAAATAAGTAATTGATTTTCTTTTCTATAATTTTTTTAAATCTAATAAAACACATAAAATTAACAAAACTTTACAGAACTATATTACAATTCATTAAATGCATTTGGAACATTGATTGTGTTTAGTATCATGTATACTACCAGCAGTTACGAAGTTAATGCCGATTTGGACAATCAACTCGAGTAGACTGTCGGTCAGAAAAAGAACAATCTATAAGAGCTTGCAAAATATTGCAGATTGTAAAGATTGTAAATTATAGATCGCGAACAACTGGCGAACAACTGATTGGTAGCTGATAACATCGCTTGCTTGCATGCATTGGGCAAGAATTGGTCGTCGAGGATCGAGGGCGTGCACCGAATTTAATAAAGGGTTCGATCTTTGAGATAAGCATTTTTTATCATTTAAGAGTAAATTGTATTTTGTTCCCCTATATGTACATACATAGTAGAAAAAAATATGGCTAAGAAGGGTATAACCACGAGAAATTCTAAGAAGCAACTCAATCTCGATTATAGTTACGGCGAAGAGAAGAAAGCTATTCAGGGTGACACTGAAGATTATAACGAAGGTCTTGATTTGGCAGAAGAGGAAGAGTTAGTTATTGCAGGTACAAAGAAAGCTGAAGAAGAAAAAAAATTAAAAGATGAAGAATATAAGGCAAAAGCAAGAGCATTTCAACAACGTAAAATGAAAAATCAAAAGTATTTAGGATATAGTGATTTTTTAAATAGTGAAGAACGTGATTTAAATGGGTACAAATTTGATGAAAATGATGATTTTAATAAATTGGATGAAATTGGATGGAGTACATTTATTGGATTTTTAGCAATTAGAATAATTGCACCAATTTTATTAATTTTTCATGGTGTCGGAACAGGTTTGGCATTTTGGAAAATTTATGAATTTGATTTTTCAGCTGATGGTGAATTAATCAGTAAGAGTTTAATGCCATGGATTGCAGGTATTTGGAGTTTAAATCTATTCATAGTTCATGGATTAACAAAATATTTGTTTCGTAAAAATTATTATAAACTAAGAAGTGAATTGAAAAAAAAGACTTACTAATCTATATAGATTTAATAATTAATGAAATAATGTATACTTTTAAGATTATTAAAATTTAAACCTGAACATTACTTGCAAATTATATTGCATGCAATTAATTTACTGTAAAGGGTAACAATAGCATCTTTAAAGGTACCAGCTGCGAGCCTCCTTTAAATGCTAAACAAATTTATGTCGACCAGCTACCAAATCATACCGCCTTTCGGCTTTGCTCCTGCCTGCTGCCTGCTGCCTCCAGCCGATAAAGTTGACCAGTTCCGCCTTCCGCTCCCCACGGTAGTCTCACTCCCCCGGCCCCCAACTCTCTCGAATTTTCTCCGGCCGTCGGCTATAAGTTGCAAATTTCGTGATCAATTTTCCATTTCCAGTTTCCGCTCTCTTCTCTCTAGAGTCTAGACGTGGCGGATGGCGGATGGCGGACTGGCATCCGACCCACGAACTGAATTTCTCTGTATTATCGTCGCCACGCATTTAGCACAGCCTCCGCGTTCCACGTATGTCGTTTAAATTTAATTCGGCTTGACACACCTCATACTCCGTTATCTGACAAGTTTCTAGAAAAAGCAAACCGTGATATAACTGTTAACCATCACCCATGGCCATTGGTGCACATGCCACTTCTCCACCTTGCATTTCCCCACCTTGCACTTCTCTATAATATTATTGGACGCCTAAATGACGTAACACTCCTTCCCTCAACTCTTGCAGCATACACTCTACCCATGACCTATCCCTATCGATATAATATGGCCCCAGCTTTAACCTCATGTTTTTCCTTATTTTCTGGCTTAGATCTTAGCTCTGTTCCAGGGAGACATTAGCCTTAAGCCCCGAACGTATAAGATATACCTTGTAACCTCTTGACTTTCCCTCTGTAATCTAGAATCTAGTACAGTACTTCAAACCATAATATTCAGACTACCTCTAATTCGTCTACGGTTTTCACCGTCCCCTCCCCTTCTTTTTATCCTTAGTCAATCCATAGATCAGCCAGCATTACCACATTAACTTGTGTGTTAGATTTAGAACGTAAAATGTACCATTTTTCCTGTCCCCACTTTTTTGGTACCCTTACTCCCCGCATTGATAAAGTAATCTCCCCATGAATCTCCTCGGATCTGGATAATTAATTAATTACGTATTTTTTTTTAATTCGGGGGTTGGGAAGAATTTCCGAACACAATACTTAAGAGAAAATAGTAGGGCACGTCTTTTTAATCTGGATTTATTCAAATTTTGATATGGATATATATTATATAAATACAGGAACATCCATACATTTTTCTTATTTCATCTCTTCCTTTGCTCCCCTCATGTTACATGAATTATGTTCATTTAATATTGCTACCTGCTTTTTTCTTTTATTATCCGCTTCTTCATTAATCTTTATCAAATAGAGATTACCCAATAACCAACTAACAAACAACAAAAATACAATATA
>JAJMLM010000259.1:0-27984 GCA_030569635.1 Pichia thaimueangensis
TTCTTTCTTCTTTCTGGCTCGTTCAACAAACCATTTTGGGTAAGAAAGAAGCATATTTTGCAGACGGTCCTAAGATGCAACAAGAATTAACTTTTAACCAAGGTTTAAGATTAAGAGGTGGTATGCAAATCTTTGTCAAGACTTTAACCGGTAAGACTATTACTTTAGAAGTTGAATCTTCTGATACTATTGACAATGTCAAGTCAAAGATTCAAGATAAGGAAGGTATTCCACCTGATCAACAAAGATTAATCTTTGCTGGTAAGCAATTAGAAGATGGTAGAACCTTATCTGACTACAACATTCAAAAAGAATCAACCTTGCACTTGGTCTTAAGATTAAGAGGTGGTGGTAAGAAGAGAAAGAAGAAGGTCTACACCACCCCAAAGAAGATTAAGCACAAGCACAAGTCTGTTAAATTAGCTGTCTTACACTACTATCAAGTTGATAGTGATGGAAAG
Source organism: Pichia thaimueangensis (assembly GCA_030569635.1). NCBI lineage: Eukaryota > Fungi > Ascomycota > Pichiomycetes > Pichiales > Pichiaceae > Pichia > Pichia thaimueangensis. Next base: position 462 of record JAJMLM010000259.1, read on the forward strand.
GTCACCAAGTTAAGAAACGAATGCCCAAAGTGTGGTCCAGGTATCTTCATGGCAAACATGGGTGACAGACAATACTGTGGTAGATGTCACACTACTTTAAAATTAAAATAAATTAACTAATTAATTAACATTATCTACATCTGTATTTTTTTGTATACTTGATAATTAATTCATTTTATTTTTAAAACTAAAACGCACTGCATTAACTCAGCAGCAAACATTAAAAATAAGATATTTCTGTATTTCCTAATAAATTTATGCAACTAAAATAAAAAAATTGGAATATGCCTGCACCCATGCTGGGAGTCGAACCCAGAATCTTTTGATTAGAAGTCAAACGCGTTAACCATTACGCTACACGGGCATTCCCAACTTTCTGCCTTGATTACATTTGTAAGCATGATATTTCATGAGCAAAAATTTCATATTAGGAAGAGTTTGTCATAGAAATGTTGTATGCACTAGTTTATTTTGGAAAACTAATTTATCTTTAGCTCTTTTTATTGAAAAACCTTAAATAAACACAATATTTTCTGGGGCGTACTGTTAATAACTGCTTAATTCTTTGTTTAGAAAGCGTATTAAACTTACAAAATTTTCATAAGAATGCCTAAAGATAGGCTTGTTTTGATAAAAACTTTCAATTCAATCCACACTGTTACTGACCTAATCCCACTATACAAAATTAAATTTCTAGTAGTATTTTTTATAATTTCTTTAATGCTATTTGATGAATTATATTTTCTACATTTATTAAACAGGAGATCCACTATAGATAAATTTTATTTTATCTTTTAATTAACGTTGATAAATTACACAAACAGAACATCAATTATTAAATTCTTTTTCATTTATGTAAAATAAATTCGTCTACAAACCATTTATGCATCCTGTAATCATTAACAACTAATTCTGGATGGAATGAAGTAACGTAAATATTATCCTGCTTAACAGCAACAATCGATTCATTTGCTAAACCTTCATTAAGTTTTAATAATATTTCAGGCTTGGATAGGCTCGTTCTAGGAATTAAATTAACAGCCCGAACAATTTTGTTTTCCATATCATGTTCAACATCGGTATTAGTAGTATTTTCTGAAGATAAAATTTGTTTGATAACAGGAGCTCTAATAAAGACACATTCAAATTCAGCATTGTTCAGATCCCCAGGGAAATTCTTCAAATAGACATTTTTGCAAAATGAATCAACTTGTCTACCAAAAGAGTTCCTTTCAACACTCACATTTAACCCACCAACGGATGCATATTTCATTGATTGTTCAGTATATTCTCCACCTAAATTAATATTTGTATTTGTAATTTCATTGCATAATAAAATTAATCCAGCACAGGTTCCCCAACATGGCAATTTAGCGATCTGAACCAATTTCCTAATAGGTTCCAATAGCTGATTACGTTGAAGTAAAATTGACATTGTTGTACTTTCACCACCGGGAAAAACAAGTGCATTCAAATTTGTTAAATCTTTAATGGTTTTAACTTCTCTTGTTTCAAATAAATAATTAGAATATTTGTCTTGCTTTGCTAAGCTTTTGAATAATGATTGAAAATGTGCAATGTGTTCATGGTAAGATCCTTGAAGAGCTAACACTCCAATAATTATTGATTCTTTTTGTGTAGACATATTTATATGTAATCGAAAATGATCAATGAATTACACAACCATGAGCTAAACGTTAGATTGAAAACAGAATTAAACGATTGGCATTAACATCACACTTTAGGCATGCTTAGTCTATTTAAATGAACGTAGTAGTGGAAGAATAACACTGAAGAATGTCGGAAATCAGAATGGAGAATAACCACCAAATCGGATTTGACACCGCGCCCTCCAATATGATACCGGCATTAGACATAGTGGGGGCATCTAAATCGACAACAGGTGCTCTCAGACGTGATATTATGGTGAGGCTGGACGAATGATGTTGTTTAAAACGGCAGTGAGCAGTATATATTTTCTGTGGTGACTTGTGACTTGCGACTAGATTGGATTATTAGGATATGATAAATATATATCTTCTCAAATCTGATATAATTCAGTGATTATAAATATGGGGTGGTTTCCTCTATTTTCAAAAGATGACTATTGATTATCATTTTATGCTAACCATTTATTATTATTAGCAAGTAACAATCAATTAAATATAGAGCAAATAAAGTAGGATGAGTTTATCAGAATTTCAAGTTAAAGCTGGTTTAGCACAAATGTTAAAGAATGGTGTCATAATGGATGTGACTACCCCGGAAGAAGCAATTATTGCCGAAAGAGCAGGTGCAGTTGCTGTCATGGCATTGGAAAGAGTTCCTGCAGATATTAGAAAAGAAGGTGGCGTTGCTAGAATGTCTGATCCAAAGATGATCAAACAAATTATGGAAGCTGTTTCAATTCCAGTTATGGCTAAAGTTAGAATTGGTCATTTCGTTGAAGCTCAAATTTTAGAAGAATTGGGAGTAGATTATATCGATGAAAGTGAAGTCTTAAGTGTTGCTGATAGATTTGACCATATTCAAAAGAATGATTTCAAGGTTCCATTTGTGTGTGGTTCCAAAAACTTAGGTGAAACGATGAGAAGAATCGAAGAAGGAGCAGCAATGATTAGAACAAAGGGTGAAGCCGGTACTGGTGATATTAGTGAAGCCATTTATCACATTAAATTAATCAAAAAGGAAATCAGTGAATTGATGGCCGAATTTGGTGAATTAAAACAACCTAATGATAAACTAATTGAATTCGCAAAGGTCAATAGAGTCAAGCCAGAAACCGTTATGAAAATAATCAACAATAATGGTAAATTACCTGTTGTCAATTTTGCAGCTGGTGGTGTTGCAACTCCTGCAGATGCTGCCATTTGTATGCAATTAGGATGCGAAGGTGTTTTTGTTGGTAGTGGTATTTTCAAAAGTGAAAATCCAGAAGTAGTTGCTAGAGCGATTGTCAATGCAGTCAACTACTATACCGACAAAAGTCAATTATTAAAGTATAGTACTGGTTTAGGTAAGTGCATGTTTGGTATTAACGTTTCTACTTTGAAACAAGATGAAAAGCTCTCTAGCAGAGGTTGGTAATGTGTATAATGTATACCTTATGTAGCTGATAGCCTATAGACATAGTTTTATAATGAAAAGCACAAAGTACACAAAGAGCAACAGACAACAAACGTGAACATTTTTTCATGCTGCATCAACACTTCCGTGCACCACCAGTTGGCTGTCAACATTTTTGAATTTGGGAATTCGTAGACTGAAATTTTTTTCTTTCATCCCCTTATAACTTTATGAACTCTTTTTAGAGGATGTCCCCTCCGAGTGATCTAACTGGAAAACCATTACATACTCTTCAAAATTATACACTAGGCGTATAAAATACTTTTACAGCTATATCTCCGTTAACAATTAGATAGAACTAATTTATACTGAGAAAATCAACAATTAACTTCTTTTCTTTTCTTTTCTCATATCACATCTGAGTCAGTGCAACAATTACACATAGATAACTAGGCTAAAATTAAAAATATAACAAATGTCTCATTTCATAACTCAAAATGTTCTTGAATTTGATAATGTGTTAGCAGAAGCTCCAATTGGTGATCAAAACATGATTTTACAATTGAATCAATTAAATATGCAGTCGAACCTGGTATTTTCCGATATAGAGAAACAGATGAATCTTAGTGCATCCCAATTGGCATTCGACCATAATCCACAAAATTCTTCTCATGATTTTAATGTAGAAACAAAATCTGGTGTATCTTCACGTTCTGAGTCTCTTGATAGATCTCAAATTGGTTCAAGCTACAATTCATCTCCAGAATCTAATTTTCCTTATACCCCCATTGACACGTTAGAATCATCAGCCACAGCTACAAGTTTGAACTTAGAAACTAATTTTGTTAAAAATATTAAAGAAGATTTGTTTATTGAAGAAGATATTCTAGCCTTAGAATCTAAAATAAACAATAATTTTGAACAAGGTAGCGATGAACAATCACAACACCAACAAGCCGTTGAAAACCCAACCTTTCTTTTGAACGATGATTTACTGGACAAACAAATAGAACAGATAATATCTGCTCCAGTAGATCATTCATTAGATTCACTTGTAAATAAAAAGGATTACACAAGTTTGCCAATAGATTTGGACGGAGAAAACTTACTAAAGTCTAATGATGAACAAATTGAAATAAAAACGAAACTAGAATCCCACATTAAAGATAAACAAAAAATAGCAGACGGAAAATCATCAAAAAGGTCACATGCTGAAATTTCATCAAATTCAGAGAAAGATATTAAAAAAAATAAGAAGGTGAAACGAGAAGATAATCAAGTAGAAGTTCCAGCAACTGCACAAGACAATACATTTCTTAAATGCTTCTCTATTTTAAGAACTAATTATTTATCTCTTTGCAGTTCTTACAATTTGATCTTGGATAAATTGTCAGCAACTGAAGCGGAAAATAAACTTTTGAAAGAAAAATCTGAGGTTAAAGTAAAGGAAAGAGAACAATGGGAACTGGACAGATATAGATATGAATTAGAGAGAGAAGATATGAAAGCCATGTTGGATGGTTTGTTACATGAAGTTACAGTATTAAGAAACAAAGAAAGAAAACGTGAGGTAAAATCAACGATTGGTGAAATGATGTTAATAAAGGATGAACGAAGATAGAACAATCATACGCAATATAAAACAATCATAATGACACTATTTACTACTAATAAATAACTTAATATAAATAAAAAATATATATGACCCATTATTATATAAACTCTAACTAATGCATTCCTGTCAATATTTCCTATACGCTTCTTGCATATGATGATTTAGATATCCATTTTCGTGATAAAGCAATAAATGCAGATAAAGCTCCAAATGGAGGAAAAATAAACTGGAAGAAGTTCCACCAATAGCTTACTATATGTTTCCAACCATTAGCTTTATTGACTTTTAAGGCAGGTAGATTATGTTTCACAAAATAATCTAAATTTTTCCTTAATTCATCCAACCCATCATCATTAACAATAACGTAGTCGCTTAATTTGACCTTTGCAGCTAGTTGCATTTGGGAATTTATACGATCTAATGCTTGATCTTTTGTTAATTCCTTGTTTCTACTAAGTAATCTTTCCAGTTGATGATCAGAATTGCAACTGATTGTTAGTATACGTGAACATAACCAATCCATTCCACTTTCAAATAATAATGGAATATCTAGTACCACCACAGTTTCATTTTGTAAATATGACATAAATAATAAATATAGTATTCTCTTTCTAACCGCTGGATGGGTGATTGAATTTAATATCTTTAGTTCGCTTTTATGTGAAAAAACATAAGCACCAAGTGCCGCTCTATTGAGTGGTCCATTCTCAGTATGTGAATCATTATCACTATTAAGTGTAAGATTGGGAATCAAAGGACCGAAGTATTTAACTATGGCATTATAGCCCGGTGTTCCCGGTTCGACGACATCTCTTGCAATCTTATCAGCATCGATGACGGGAATGTTGTATGTATCAGAGAAGTAGTGAGAAACGGTTGATTTCCCTGTTGCAATACCGCCTGTTAATCCCAAAATCAACATCTGAATCCTTCTAATATGTTTTGTGTTTGTCTGCTATCCCACTAAGTTGGAATGGTGGAGGAAACCGGAGATTCAATCGTCGGCATACTTTGCTAGAAATATTGACAGCTTGTTCTGTGCCGCGTGGTGTGTGCCATGAGTGAAGCGTGGAGTAAATTTTTTTGGGCATTCCGCCATACAAACTTTACAATAGATATAACTGTATCTGACGCTCTGTTCATATAAAATATGACAAATTGTATAACCTAACTACCAAACAAAGAGATACAAAGACTACAAAGAATTTGAAAAAGGTAAAAACCTATTATTCTTCCCAACTATTTACCACCAAACCGCTAATTATATTACAAATAATTTTCCATTTGTTATATGTACAAGACTAACACTAGTTTACTATATTAAATACAGGACAACGTATTTCTGCAAAAATTACCAACGAGAATATCTTCTTGAGTCATCTCTTCCGCCTCTGTTTCTGTCATTTCTGTCATTTCTGTCATTTCTATCGGTTCTATCATTTCTTCTGTTATTTGACCAGTTACCTCTTTTAGAGTTTCTGTCGTTACTATATCCACCACCTCTACGATTGCTGTTGAAACCACCTGTTGGACGTCTACCGGTTAAATGGTAATAATCTTCAATGGTTCTCCAATCTAAACCTAAATTCTTTGCCATATTATATGACATCGTGAGTTTTTCGGATGATTCACTTTCATCATCTTCGTCCAATTCATCACTTTCATTGTTAGATTCAGAATCTAATAATTTAGAGTAAGTTTTGGCAACATCAATTGCAAGTTCATCCAAATCTAATCTGGCAACCTTGGATGGAATATTACGGTAATGTGTTAATGACTTGAAAAATGTTTCATCTAGATCAAGATAACTTCTTGTTTGATCAACTATCTTTGCTGCAACCTCTTGAGCTTCAGATGCCGAGCCATCAAAGTCGATTACTTCACTGAATTTGTTACCATTTTTCTTTAATGCTTTAACAAAAGGTTGTTCCAATTTGGAAGTAAATAACAACGCATCACCTTGTTTACCAGCACGACCTGTACGACCAATCTTATGAGTATGAGAATCTACTTCAGATGACACACCAATTTGAATAACGTGTGAAACATTTGGGAAATCCATACCTCTGGCACCAATACCCGATGCAACTAAAATAGCACCATCTCTTTCACGGAAGGTTCTCTGTGCGCTATCACGTCTACCCTGAGTTAATTTACCATGGAATGATAAAACTCTACGGCGTGAATTTTCATCTCTCAAAACATCTGTTAATAATTTTGAGATAAAATCAACGGATGATGTTGTACTCAAGAAAATAATTGGCTTGAAAGTTTTTTCACGATGATGTTCAAGGATAAATTGAATAGCAGCAACATAAGTATCAAAGATTGATTCTGTTTGAATTAATTTTTGTGTAATGTTTTCATTAACTTCTTGTACTTTAGTACCAGTGACATCGACGAAAGGGAAATCTTTACTAATGGCCCGTTCAGCTAAATTAAAAACGTCATCATTAACAGTAGCAGAAAATAACATGGTCTTTGGTTTAAGAGTTGAATCCGCATCTTCAATACCTGGGATTGGTTGACGAATAGAAACCAATTCATCAATGATTCTGTTGATATCTTCCTTAAAATTACCATTTAAAAGTTCATCCGCTTCATCAATAATAATATTTTGTAAATGTTTAAAAGCAGTTCTAAATTTTGGTTCATTTTCCAACATATCCATAAATCTACCAGGTGTTGCAACAACAATTGGTGGTACTTCTTTACTAACGAAATATGACATTGTTGCCTTATAAGGAGTTTGTCCAATAACTAAAGGGATTAAATTTGCCTCATTATTGTTGAGTCTTGATCTTTTAGGATATGATTTCTTTTTTTCCTTATGTTTTGAAGATGTCAAAGATTGGTTCCATAAATCTGATAATGATTTACGAGTTTGGAATGCTAAATCACGAGTTGGAGAGAAAATAACAGAGTTGACGTATTTATCAACGTGCTTGATATTTTGATCTTTCATACTTAAAACAGAATGGATGACGGGGATACCAAAAGCAAATGTTTTACCAGTACCTGTTTTAGCACGAACAACAATACCATCTTTTGATGTTAGGAATTCATTGATACATTGCTCTTGGACTGGAGTTAATGTAGGACCAACGTTTTTGACAAATGCCTTTTTCAGTGCTGGATGCAAGTTGGTTTCTTCAATAACATTTGAAGTAATGATTTTCGGGGTTTTAAAATCTGCCGTTTCTGGTTGGGATGCATTTGGAGATGCAGTGGCTTCCAAGGATTCTTCCCTTTTAACTTCTTCGATTTGACTTCTAATATCATTAGCGTAATGTCTGTAGGAAGTAAAAGATGCAAACGATTTCTTGAACGCACCACCGCATGTGGCAGCCAAAGCCTTTGGTAATACTATGGAACTCATTGTCTTCTTCAAATGCTCTTTCTCTTTTGTCTTACCACAAGTGCAGGAATAACCATCCAGTCAGAAGTTAGTAGATATTTGTAGGCGAAAAATTTTCTGCATTGAAATTTGGAATTTGGCAAATGCGGAAAATGCAAAAAAACAAGAAATTTGAAATTTGAAACCTGAAATTTCAACATGATTTATTCACTTTTTCACCCCCAGATTGGGCTGGATAGAGAATAGATGGTAAAAATCAGGGAAGGTATGGACCATGTCAACCAACATAATCCCTCTTTCCACAACAGCAAGGTTTTTAGCCACACAGTTATCATCAGAATCGTTTAAGCCTAACTTAATTCTTCCCACACATCTTATAAAACCGTTTCTAACGTCAGATTCATCAATAACATACATCAACAAGATCTCACCTTCTAATGCATTTCAACGAAAACATAGGTTTTCTGCATCATCAACAAAATACTTGAAATACCTCTCATGGAAAGATACTTACCAGCCATCTACAACAACGTCTACAACATCGTCATCTTTATCATCAATATCTCCAACATCCCCTCTCTCTTTTTCAATTATCATACCAGCATCTCAATTGTCTTCAATATTCAACTTCGAGTCAATAAAATTCATACCACCACCAAATACAGACATCATAGTTCTTGATCCACACTTTGGTGAGGTTGAAAGGTACATGGAAACGATATCGTGCCATTTCCCACACATTAGAAATGTCGATGTGGAGAACAACCATCCACGATTTTGGTCGTTAATTTCCACCCATTCCTTATCATATGCACCATCTTGGGGGGTTAGACATCACACTATCGGTGACTTAAAGATTTCCAATATACCATTCATGCGAAATACTGATAGAATAACAGAGTATCCAATTCAAATTCTTGAAAACTCACCAATAATGAAGAGAATAATGAATACATCTACTTTACAACCGCAATATCAAGACTATTTCCAAAGTAGTATATTGTTGCTTGAACAGCTCATAGTAGAGGCTGCACTATGCCCGTTGATATACAACTCCAATGACTCCTTTTTTAGTCTCGGACGATTGAATTCATATCGAAATAAAGAAATCAAATTGATCATTGGTGGTGTCATTGATGAATGTATTGCGGTTTTACAGCAACATCAGATTTTGAAGGATTTTACGAATGGAAGTAATAATTACCGGATAATACTCAGTTCAGTGTTATCAAGGGATCGATTATTGAAGATTATTTTAGATTTGGCAAAAAATTATAATGCGATTCCACATTTAAATCCTCATAGTAATTTCTTAAATTATAATTTAAGGATGAGTAGAAAACAATTTCAAGAACATCAAAATGCTGCAGAAAATTACAGGGATATACGCACTAATAATGATAATGATAATGGAAACGAAACGGTCATAAAACATTATAGAGACCCCGTTAGAGCTAATAAATTTATTCATCACTTAGGTTTACAACATGGTATTTTGACACCTAAAAACGATTTTGTGCATGGTTTAATTCACAACCAGCTTTAGAATAAGGACAAAAAATAGTGTAAATAATTTTAGTGTGTTCAAAAAAAATCTGTATAAAAATATTAGTGACGTGTGGTATGGTAATCAAGGGTTCAAAAAAGATATATAAATTTAAATAATATACAAAATCATATAAGCCAAAGAAAAAATTGTTATATTTAATGTAGTTAGGTTTTCCAATAGCATCTTCATTTATTGGAATTGATAGTTATAAGTCCGTAAAATCGATTTGAAGCTAGTTTTTCCTATCGCCATCCTTATTAGTGGAGTCATCAGATTCAGTACCATCTTTAAATACTGAACTTGAATTGATATTATTCAACCCATCAAAATTTGTTAGAGAAATGTCATTGTTTAAACCCATTAAGTTTCTATTTAAAGAATCCAAATGTAAACTATTAAAACTATTCATATTATTTATGTTCGGAATATTGTTCATATTGTTCATATTGTTTATACTATTCATTTGAATGTTACTTAGATTATCCAAACCATTCATGTTAAGATTGTTCATATTGTTCAAATCAATATTATTTAAATTGATACCATTCATATTAATACTACCTATACCATTCATATTCATTCCATTCATGTTCATACTTCCAATATTATTCATATTCAAGTTCATATTGTTAATATTGCTAATATTGCCCATATTGCTCATATTGTTCATATTGCTCATATTGTTCATGTTGCCCATGTTGCCCATGTTATCCATGTTCATTGAATTTAAATTCATGTTACCAATACTACCCATTTGGCCCATGATATTATTCATTTGGTTAATATGATTCATGGAGTTTAATGAATTCATATTCATACTAATATCAAAACCGTTATTGTTTGCATTGTTTGAATTATTAGAATTTTGATTTGTTAAAGATAGATCGTTAAATTGATTTTGCTGGGCAAAAGGATACATTTGGTTCATCAAATTCATTTGACCAACTTGATTAAATAAACCCATTTGATCATGTCCAGTATTATTAAAATTATTACCTGAATTCTCATCATTTTCGTGGAGGTTTGAATTTGAATTATTTCTAACATCCCATTTATTCAAATAGTTCATATAATTATTCTGTAATGATGCACTCACATCACTATTTTTTCGATCTTTTTGCGGCATCGAATCTGACTTTTCTCTGGTGATACCTATATTACCAATAGAATTAGATGAGGACGATGAACCATTTGTATGGACTAAATTCGTTTTTAAATTCAAATTGTTTGAGCTTAAAGTTCTACCACTATTATGACTACCACTTCTTGTATTTTGTTTATCATTTTCTTCATTTATAATAGAAGCAACCATATCAACATATTGCGAGTGCGAGGACGATGATGTTTGTTGGTTTTTCAATGATATAAGTTCAGGTGCAGTTTGTGGAAGTTGTTGTTGTTGTTGTTGTTGCGACAACTTGAAGTGAGAGTTAGAATCGTCTATTAACATACCAACACTTGAGTTAGATTGAGATCTTCCAACTGCTGGTTTAAGAAAAGATTTACCTCTTTTAAATTTCTCGGGTTTATCAAATGACTCAGGAGGTGGAGCACCAAAATTACTGAAAGAAGAACCTGCATATGCATTACTAAATCCATTATTCGAACTATTACGTGAACTGTTGTTATACTCTCCCTTCTTCTTTCGTTTCTCCTTCATTTTATTGTTATTACTATTATTATTTCCAGAAAAACTATTACTTGAATTGGCACTATTAATCGCAATAACAGGTTCGCGGATTTCAAGATCTACTTCCTTTGAAAGGGTAAAATATCCTAAATTAATGTCTCCATGATTATCATTTCCAGTAGTCATATTATCAGCATCAACCCATTCGATACCTGTGGAATTAACCAACTTTTTACCCAGAAAAATGATTGCAGCCAATCTTAATAAGTTATCATTTATTTTTGTACTTGTACCCACCATAACATTTTTATCCTTTTTTTCCTTTTCTTTTTCAGGTATCATATTTTCGGGTAATTCACCGATTAAAGCTAAAACAGAACTTGGATCCTTTTTATATAAATGAGAATCATTAAAATCTGTTAATAAGTAATTGACCGGCTTAAATTCTCTTAATGCAACGTCTTCTTTAAACAACCTTTGACGAATCGGTTTTACATCGAATATTGATGTCAAGTCAATATTTTTTTCAGTAGTACTTGTTGATGAACTATTGATAATGAATTCAATTTTTTGTTTGTCCAAAAATAAAATAAGTTTGTTGATCAAAGTTGCTAATAAATTTGAAACTTTCGTTGAATTTTGTAAATAAACTCTAGCGATTTCCCTTTCATTAAACCAACAAAGTAATAATCTCATAACGGGTAACAGAGAAGTAGAAAAAGACATTGAGAGATTTTGGATTGTATCATCGCCATCTTTTTGCTTTTGTTTCGCCCTTTCTTTCTCCTTATTATTATCATCACAAATGAAAATACATATTTTTAAGAAGGTTTCCATATATCTAAACAAAAATGATAAATATTGTGATATGATTTCAGGTGTATGAGTCAATTTAGGATCATCTAAATGTGTTGTATCTATCAACAGTTCAAAACCACCAGTTAAAATGACCAGTTGTTTGAAATAAAAATCATTAAAGATTTGTTTATGGAAATCTAAGGTTGAAAGCAGATAATAGAAATCATCCTCAATGGTACTAATGGAATGTCCCGAAATCAAATAACCCGGTTTTAATCTCCACTTATTTGGCAACAAATTAAAGTTAAACAAAATTAAAAATTGTGCTTTTAACAAACCCAACCTATCATTTTTAGTAATTGAACTTCTATCCAAAGAGTTCAAATGTTCGAATTTTCTTAAAATAGAATTTGTTCTTGGGTGTTTACTAAGCAAGTTCAAAAGATTTGAATATGCTACAGTCAATGGAGATGAAGTTAAGGAAGCTCTAATAAAGTTGTAAACAACATTAAATTTATCATCTTTCAAATTATCAATAATTGCGATATGATTATAAGGATCGCCCAACGAGGGTAAAATTAGAAGGGATAATTTGTAAAGTTCAATTGATTTTGAATAGTTATTATTATCTTCCTTTGAAATAGAAGTCGAAGGTAAATAAGTTTTAGCTATCAACGTACGATATCTTGATAAATCACCAATAAAGAGGACACATTTATGGGTTAAATAAATAGTTGAAGATATTAAATGATTCGATTCAGGTAATGGTAATCTTGAATCCTTTGTATCAGAGACAGAATCCAAAGTGACTTTCAAAGTTGAACATAACTTCTTGACAGGTATATAAATTGATAGGTCGTAGGTATTAAGGATTGTTTTCAAAATTGAAAAATAAAAATCGTATGCTTTGGCAATAAATTTAACAAATCTATCAAACAATTTTCTGTATTCGACAAATAATTGAGAGTTGTTATTGTTGGAATACTTGGAGGATCTATTGTTACTATTATTATTATTAATAATATTATTATATTGTCTATTATTATTCGAGTGATGATGATCTTTTGAATTTTTACTTAACGAGTAAAATGTTGATTGAAAATATTTGATAGCTGGATGATGTATTTCTATCCAAACTCTATCGACAATATTACCAACAGAGTTGGAATTGGTAACATTGAAATTGATTCTTTCGTTGGAGGATTCTGACAATTCATCAGAAGACTTTAACTCCTGGTATTCTGATGATAAAGTGTCAAGGATATAATCTGTAAATTTGGAATGACAGAAGGATAAAGCACCCTGAAGCATTGAATGATCTGTATTAGAATTTTTATTGGTGAGGATATCCCTAATGGAGGCCTTGTTTGTGTTAATAATGGAATCTATGTCATTCAAGGATATTCTTGTGTTTGAAGTACTACTTTTCTCGAGGTGGTTATGATCCACGTCCAGATCCATATCATCCGAGGCCATTTCGAAGAGGCAATGTGGGAAGGCAGTGGAGGTGTCCTTGAAGGGAATAACCGCTGAATATATATATATATATATAGTTGTCCTAGGGAGAACAGAGGTGATGGGATACTAATAGGAGAGAACGGGCACAAGCCCCGAAGCAGAAGAAGGTGTTGTCTGTGGAGTGTACTGTCTCTGTTCTCTGTTCTCTCTCTCGTGAGAAATTTCAAAATTTCAAAAATTGAATTTGCTGAAAAGTGGGAAATTGAAAATTGGAAAATCCAAACATTGCGCCGATCGACGCTGCGGCTGCGGCTGCTTTGAAATGGGTCTGTGGTTGACGTTTTGTTTTAAATGGTTAGGAGTTGGGGCATGGCCGGCAACTAACTGCTAGCTTCCCCAGTTTACACCTAACCATACGTATGACAATGGACTGGAACATTTTTGACATGGCTGCTCTGGGCAACTCCGGGAATCTCAGAGACCCTCCTTCCTCGAGAATGCTATCGACACAGTTGCTAGTGGCATCGTCGATCGGACTCACAGCACTCCTTTTGTTTGCCATGCTACGAAACAAATACCCCCATATCTTCATGGCGAGACTCTCCTTTTTAAACAGACTCTCCTCCACCAATAACACCCAATCAGATCACTCAAATCATCGTATCTTCACAAAACCCTTCCTGAATATATCCAACAAATCTTTCTTGAACTCAATAATAACCTTACATAAAATATCCGATGAGGAAATCATAGATTTTGCAGGTTTAGATGCCTACGTGTTTTTAGGATTTTTTAAAATGTCCATACGTATTCTATTTGTTTGTTGGTTGTTTGCTTCAATTTTCATCTCTCCAATTAGATATTACTTCACCGGCCATTATGACCAAGGTGATGATAATGACAATACAGGGAAGTCTTCCGACTCAGACTCAACAACAGATCCTACTAAGGCTTGGTACGATACCTATCTCTTGATATACGTCATTTTCACTTATTTGTTCACTTATGTCGCATGCCATTTTCTTGTCCAACAGGCCAAAACTGTTATCAACAAACGTCAAGAAATTCTAGGCAAGCAAAATTCAATCACTGATAGAACTATAAGATTGTCAGGTATACCCCCGGAATGGAGAACTGAAAGAGTGTTGAAGGAAACAATTGAAAATCTACATATAGGTAAAGTAGAAAAAATAGTAATTTGTAAAGAATGGAAAAAATTAGATCATTTATTCAATCAGAGATCTAAAATTGTGAGAAAAATAGAATTTTATTGGTCAAATTATTGTACTTCAAATGTCATTATCAGCGCCAATAACAGTATCCGGTTATCAAACACGCCATCATATCACGACAATATTGGTACTGCCATTGAATCGGGTTCAAATGTTTTCGATGATGATTCATCCAATCATGATATAGATGATAATATCTTGGCCAGTTCGCAGATTACATCCGAAAGCTCTCTCAGTATATTATCAACCGCTTCTTTGAAAGCACGACCAAAAATTAAATTGGGGTTTTTGGGCTTATTTGGAGAACAAGTTGATGCCTTGAACTATTATAGCAACCAATTGTCAATTATAGATGATGAAATAAAAAATGCAAGAGATTATCATTATGCTGCAACTCCAACAGCTTTTGTAACAATGGATTCTGTTGCAACTGCTCAAACTTTGGCACAGGCAGTTTTAGATCCAAGAATTGGTTATTTAATTTCAAGTCCTGCTCCAGCACCGGCAGATATTATTTGGGAAAATGCAACATTACCAAGCCATTCCAGGAAGTTGAAGATTTATTACATTACGGTCATCACAGGCATTTTGGGTGTCATTTTCATTTTTCCTGTTGGTTATTTGGCAACACTACTTAACAGAAAATCGATAAAAAAGTTTTGGCCAGATCTAGCAGAATTTCTAATGAAACACGAATGGGCTTCCAGAATAATTATTGACCTATTACCAGTTTATTTATATACCCTTTTGAATGGGTTGATTCCATTCTTATACGTTTGGCTGTCTTCTAAACAGGGCTTCATATCTCACGGGGAAGAGGAACTTTCTGTTGTTTCCAAAAACTTCTTCTATGTTTTTGTTAATCTCTTTTTGGTTTTCACAATGGCCGGTACGGCATCCAATTATTGGGGGTACTTATCGGATTCTAAAAAATTGGCATTACAATTAGCCCAATCACTTAGAGGTCTTTCATCATTTTATGTAGACACCATCGTCCTTCAAGGTATAGGATTGATGCCATTCAAATTGTTGCCAATGGGAAGGATTTTCCAATTTGTTTATTTTTGGTTGACACACACATCTCAGAATTCGAAAACACCAATTACGAGGTTTTCAATGGGTAAACCAACAGCAAGAGAATTGACACGTCTTTTTCAACCACCAACGTTCAACTTTGGTTTACAATTACCACACCCTTTGTTGACATTAGTCATCACACTCATTTATTCTGTTATCTCAACGAAAATTGTTAGCGCCGGTTTAGTCTACTTTATAATCGGATACTACGTATATAAATTTATTTTGGTTTACACATATGTTCACCCACAACATTCAACTGGTAAAGTCATGCCAATTATATTTCGCAGAATTATTTTAGGTTTATTGTTGTTTCAACTGACTGTAGCTGGTTCTTTAGTTTTGGAGAAATCTTGGATGTTAGCTGCTTGTTTAACTCCTTTACCACTGAGCACGCTAATGGTATTATGGTATTTTCAGGACAAACTGAAACCTTTAAGTGTTTTCATTGCATTAAGGGCTATTGAAGTTGATGAAAACGAAGCAGAATATAGTGATAATATTTTGACTTCGGTACTGGGCTCCCATTCAACTCAATCAATTGATACCAGTAATAACATATGGAATCAAAATAATGTAATTAGCAACGATTCCGAAATATTCACCTCTCCATCTAAAAAACACTTGAAAATCCCAGTTACTATCGACGAAAGAAGAGAAGAACATCAAAACTATGAGTATCCCGCCTTGGTCGGCAATCTTGAAGGACCGTGGATTGGAATTGAAAAAGGAACTAATAATAATAATAATGATAATAATGACAATAACAATAATAATGAGAATACCAATTCTGATGAACCAGATGGTCATATTGATACATGGATACTAGTATGGACTAGTGATGGTATTCAACGTAAGAGAATAACTACAGGTGAGGTATATCAAAGCAACAATGGTATATATAATTTATAATCGAATATTTATTTCTAACTTAGAGAAATCAAACCCTCTATAAAATGCTAAAAAAAATCGCAAATCTTAAACTTCGCCGAGAATATATTGGCCTAATTCTTCCAACATTCTGATACCCACCTTTAGCATCTTCCAATCATCCAATCCTATGTCTCTGACGGAGACACTCCAGATAGCAGATGCCACAAAGACAACGATTAAATGGGATGCAACAATTCTTGTCAATTCACTAGCCAATACGACTGCCACAACTTTATAATAATCCGTAGAACTTCTATTTGAGCTTACGCTTGATTTCCTTTTATTATTTTTAGGATCAATAAGAACAATATACACCGCTTCAATTAATAAAAACAAATGAACAATTCGTACCAATAATCTAGTGGCATGTAAAATAGGAGAATCGTATGGCCAAATAAGCATCACAATGGGGAATAACTTGATTATATTGGATATTAAAACAGTCGTTACCATTATTTGGAATATTCTTTGAAATGACGGCTTATAACTTAGTATGTCTGTTAATTTGTTCGACATTTTAGGTAAATTGTCATTACTATTATCTTTATGTTTGGAAGGTGATTCAAAAGGTGAAGGTGAAGGAGATGAGGATACGGAAATGGATACTTTTGTATCCATATATTCAGAGTGATTGGTTTTTATTGATGATATTCCAAAATAAGACAATGCCTGTAAAGTAGGTGAAGGAGACAATGAGGTTCTCGATGTCGGTTGAGAGGAGCTTCTCGACTTGATTGGGTTATTCCAATGCGTGGTTTTTGTTGATGGGAACGGTAGCCAATGAAGACCATAATATGATAAGCTAATGCAGAGTATAATATTCTGCAAAAGTGTTGTGGAAAGAAAATAAAGATATTGGATCGGTCCTTGTAATACAAGGGAAATTATTAATGATGTATGTTCTGATTTTTCAATAAAACTTTTCTCTTGATATGCCCAAGTGACATAAACTTCAAATAATAACATGAGGATCCCCAAACGAAACACCAACGGTATCAATGAAGTGGTAGGTCTAAATGAAGAGTTAGAGGAGCCTGTAGATGAGTATATAAGGTTGTCCATAGTTGCAGATATCGAAGCCAATTGAGGAGCTCTGGAGCCACCATTTCCCCTGGTAGATGGATTCTGTATAGTTTCATCATTGGGAAGAGGTTCTGCCAATAGGACGTTGTATATTGTATGTCGATAAGCAGAAGGTTTGATTAATATCAAATCAATGAAAAGTAAAACGTTGTCATATTCAATGTATTTATCGGCGACACAGTTGCAACGCTGACATTGGGACAACCTTATGTGTCCTCCTCCATATTGTTCGTAAAGGGCTGGAAGAAATGTCCCACAGTGGATGCAAATAAACCGTCCCTCCTTCATTAATCCTGTAATAGGGTTGGATGTTTTATAACTGTCCTATGCCAAATGAAAAACCCCGGAGAAAGTAGAACACGTTCTTCCCACGTTTGAAATTTGGAGCCACTACACAATTTCCAATTTCCAATTTCTTTGTCACAAAAGTCGCAAATTCATGTTGCGGATTTACTGCGATTTTTCTTCACCGGCCTCTTCTTCACATTATCATTTGAATTTATCAAACCAGGACAAAAACAAAGACAATAACAACAATGTCAGGAAGGCCACCAGTGTGTAAGTTCTACAAGCAGGGTCACTGTTCATATGGTAACAGTTGTCGGTTCTACCACCCTCCATCGAACAACAATGGATTTAATAATTATGGAAATAATGGATATAGTAACAACAATAGAAATAACAATTACAACAGTTACAATAACAAGAATTACAGTAATAATAATAATAATAACAATAATGAAAATAATAATAACTACAATAATAACAACCATACCCCTACTCCAGGTAATGAGACAGTACAACAATTTTGTGACCCAAATTCCATCAACCGTCGTGTAACTGAAGTTAAGAACGACATGACGGAACTTGATGACCTGTTATCACAAAGTAACCATGTGTTTACATCATATTCTTTGAAACCACCAGCTATAAAAAATATAATTACACAAAGAGATTTTTCATATGAAGAAGATAGACTTCAATATTATCTAGCCCAAAATACAAATTCTCTACCACAGTACCAACAGCAAATTTCAAACAGACATGCTGACATGAAAGAGTGTGTGAGATTTTTAAGATCCGATACACAGAAGGCTGTTAGGTATGTGCAGCTCAGTGCTCAGAATCCAACTTTGGATCCTAAACCATTAATTCCTCCAATAGATATCAATGCACCACCAAAAACAAGCGCAACGAATAGTATATTTGGGAACGTAAGTTTAACGGTGAGTAATCCATTTGGTGGTCAGGTCTCAAATCCATTTGGGGGTGGTGCTCAAAATAATACCCAAGGAAGTGCTTTTGGATCCTCAGGGTTTGGATCATCATCAACAACAGGTAGTGCATTTGGAAATCAGACATCATCACTATTTTCCTCCGCAACACAACCTACAACATCACCGTTTGGGCAATCTGCATTTGAGAAACCAGCTGGGGTATTTGGATCCACGGGATTTGGTACTTCCACTTCATCAACAACGAATACGAATAATCCTTTTGGTTCGTCCTCATTTACCTCTTCAACCACATTAAACCCATTTGGCGCATCTGCTGCCAAACCTGCAACGAAATCAACCACCATAACTACATCTACAACATCCGCATTTGGGAGTTCATCTTTTGGTAACTCGGGTTTTGGTAATTCCGGTTTTGGTAATTCCGGTTTTGGAAGTTCAGGATTCGGCTCAACCACTACAACCGGCACTACCTCAAATCCATTTGGGGCAACGTCAACTTTTCAACCGACAGCTACATCGAATCCATTTGGCACATCCCCCTCTTCCAGTACGAATCCATTTAGTACAGCATCAACGACACAATCTCCATTTGGAAATACATCTATGAATAATTCTACGAATACTAATAGTGCAGGTGGTACTCTCAGTAACAACAATGTTTTCCAAAACGGCAACGGATCTCAACCTTCAGTATTTGGTGGATTTAAATCAGATGGTTCCACTTCTGCCTCATCGTTTGGAAATCAAAGTGCTGGTAATACGTTTGCAAGTTTCAAACAATCAGACATAGACGAAGAACAAACAAAATTGGACAGTATACAGGGTGAAATATTGGAAATGTTTAAGGCAGATCGATTTCAGTTAGGGAAAGTGCCCGATATTCCACCACCGCTTGAACTTTGTTAGAGTATAGTTTTAAAATGATATGTAAATATAGCTCATTTTAAATTTATAGAAACAATGTATAGGAAAGTTGACATTATAAAAGAAAGTTTACTAGTATATATACTCTTAAGAAATCACGATTGTGAATGTCGAAGAGCTTCTCGATATGCATTCACCAACACAGTTGTTCTTTCAGACGTTACATAGTAGGCATCTTTGTAAACCTTCAGAGTATCTTTTAACACTTGGTTTTTCTGTTTAGAACCATCACATATTGCTTTTAAATTATTCTCCATATCACCTCTCATGAATGGTTTAGTTAATGAAATATTATCTAAACCCAATTTACTGAACCCATCAGCTAACGCGTATCCTAATATAGTGGGTTGCAAAACTTCTTTCGATGATCTACCGGAACCAATTTTCTGTTTGATGATATATTCTCTTTTGAGAATCGTATCTATATGTTCAGCAATTGTTGCATCTGTACCAATACCATTTACATCCATCAAAGATATCAATTCCGTTTCCGTCAATGGCTTAGGAGGTGCCGTTTTACCGGATCCAACTGTAGCACTTGAGATTGGAACATGTTCACCTTGAGAAACTTTAGGCAATTCCTGTTTAGATGTTGTCCAAGATTCCCATTTAAATATATCCAAATAGTTTGTCTCCAAAACTTCTAAACCACTTGTTGAAAATGTTTCTGTAGCCCACTGAACCCTTATACTAGTCATGGAACCTTTGGCATCCAATGAACAGCAAGCAAGAAATCTTCGTACAATATATTCATAAACATTTTTCTCTTTACCTGTCAAATTATCCGCAAAACCAACAGGATGAATAGGTGGATGTGCTTCATCATCATTTCTACCACGACGGGGAGTTCTAAATTTACCATTGGATTCTTCTAATAACGAGGAGGCATATTCACCCCATTCAGATGACGAAGTTTGTAATAGTATGAAATGCTTGAAATCCATAGTACGTGGGAAACTATCCGTTTCTGTACGAGGATATGAGATGAATCCTTTTGTATAGAGATTTTCAGCTGTTTGAAGAGTATCCTTTGCACTATACTTAAAATATCTGGAACATGCTTTTTGTAATTCAACCGTCGTTAGTGGCAAAGGTGCATATCTACTCGTAGGCCGTGTTGTAATGTCTTTAATAACAGCGTATTCACTTTGCTCATTGATACAATTTTGATAGATACACACAGTAAGTAATCTATCAAATAAATGTCCACGGTTCCAACTAAATGAAAAACTCTTTCGTCCCTTTTTTAATGACAAGTTAATAAACCAAAACTCTTCAGATTTGAAGTATTTAATACGCTTGAACCTATCTACAACAAATCCAAGTGTTGGAAACTGACAGTTCCCATAACTAATCAAGTTTTTTTCCTTTTGATCTTTGGTATTGGAATTATCAGCAAGTGGTTTAATCACATTTCTTAACGTGTCAGTTAAAACCCTGGTAAGACAATACCCAGTTCTCAAATCTATCTCCATTCTAGTATCAACAGCATCAATGGCAGCCTTATCTAATCTAACAGGATTACATGCGGCATGATATATATGCCCACTTTCAAGGTGTGAAAATCTAGCTCTATAAGTATTATCCAGATTAAACGATAAATTTCCTTCTTGTGCAGCCTTTAATATTTCCCAGCCAATATATTCTCCTTCTCTATCACAATCTGTCCATATCATTAAAATATCTGCATTTTTTGCAAGCTCAGAAATATTTTTACCAATTTTATCTGAATCTTTTGTGTACAAAGTTTCTATTGGGCAGTCAAATAAAGCATCATGTGAACAGCGTCCCCAACCATAGTTTTTCGGAATATCTTTATTATATATATGGCCTGAAACTGCGGTCATGGTAACATCACAGTCCCCCCATTGTGGGAATCTGAATTTAAACGAATAGTTTTTCACAAATTTATTTGGTGAATCCTTTGTCTGGAAATTGTTTCTTGAAAGTGAGCCCGCCACACTTTTAGAGATTTTGTTTTTTTCAGCAACACATAACACTTTCATTGAAACCTTATGTTTTATTAACGCTGCCTACCCGTCAATGATAGAAGAACCCAGAAAAATGATCCAGAAACCAGAAACGGGAGAAAACAACAAAAACATGTCGCCACACAAAAAAAGTAAAACAAGACGCGTTCCATTTCTTTGCACAAATTTCAGCTTCCACTTTCTTAAGTTCGGTTTACCAGTTTCTAGCAAATATAAAACCGGCACTCAGTTCCACATCTGAAGTTCATTGGAGAAACCAATCATGCTGAAACTCTCGTTTATAGCAACTCTCAAACACACACATCCATATTCGACAACGAGTTCGTCAAGTTGCACCGCTAGATTTCCTCCCAATCCCAAACATCTTTCTCAAGCGACAACGGTGAAACACCTCCATTTCAGCGGATTAACAGACTATCAATTAGGCTCAAAGATTCAAAATTACATACTGGATCAACATCTTAACTTTAAACTTTCAACGAAGAGTTCCCGATCCATATATTCATCATATCCAACCATCCTAACCTTTGAATTCCAATCCGTTTATACCGGTGGTAAACGTGAACGTGATCCTAAAAAAGCCACTAAGATCCCTACAATCTACGATGATAGTCATTCGACAACAACAACGAGGATGACGAGTATGGGTGTTCCATATGTTCAAACCGATCGTGGCGGACAGGTAACATATCACGGTCCCGGTCAACTCGTTGCATATTTCATCTGGGATCTACGATTATGGGGGAATCTAACTTCCAGATGTTTTGTCAATTTCATTGAACAATGCAGCATGAACACGATCTCCTCTGTTGGTGTATCCGATGTTTGCAAGACGGCAAATACAGGAGTTTGGATATCGAAGCCTGGAAAGGAGGAGAAGATATCAAGTATTGGTTTGAACGTTAAAAGGTACGTAACATCACATGGTATCAGCATCAACCTCTGTCCGGATTTGAATTATTTGAATAACCCAGAATTAGTCATGTGTGGATTGGACGGGTTCCATCAAACCAGTATTGAGAGAGAACTAGGTAGATTACCACATGAATTGAACGTGAAAAAGCTTGGCGATATACTGTGCCAATCGGTCAGCGATAGAATGGACAATCACATGATGAACTTACCTGGAAAGAGTGATTTCAAAATGAATATAATTAAAAAAATCATTGATTTACAAAAATCACCTTTCAAAGATATCTGTACAGAGGTAGATAAATTCTTACACGTCTAATAAATATATCAGCAAAGAAAAATGTACCATTAGTATATTAAAAATATTTACTTAAATACATGTAAAAACACACCGTATAGCTCTTTATAGAAAAAAAAAATATTTGAAATCCATTTAAAACTTTAATTTTAGCAAAAAAAATAAAAAAACCTCAAATTTAACGAGAAACTATCTCTGATACTTTTTTAATAGCGTCCGGCCCAATATAATAAACAAATACAACCGAAAAAAGAACCCAACCACCGTATTTGACAATTCCGGATGACAGTTTGTGCAACAAATGCTTAATATCCGAAACATTTTTGTTATTCTCATTTGAAGATCCATCCTTATGTTCTTCGGTAATAAAATTTTCAGTAAGGGTT
Organism: Pichia thaimueangensis; assembly: GCA_030569635.1. NCBI lineage: Eukaryota > Fungi > Ascomycota > Pichiomycetes > Pichiales > Pichiaceae > Pichia > Pichia thaimueangensis. The sequence continues at coordinate 24,010 of JAJMLM010000259.1, forward strand.
TCAACAGTACTTGCAGAACTTTCTTCTTCTTTTCCATTTCCAATTTCAACTGCAAGTTCAACTTTAGGAGAGTCAAAATCAAAAGCTTCTATTGTCGTATTTTTATCAGCTGCAACGTTTTCAGTGGTAGAAGTTTCTGCAACATCTCGGGTTTCCTCATCTTCTACAGTTTTTTCTACCGGTATTTGTTCAGTTGCAGTCTTCCAAAGTTTTCGTTCCTCCCTTAATTGCTCAAGCTCATACTGCAATTCAGTCAGACGAGATCCACTTTTCTCATTAGCGTCATTCATAAATTTCAATCTATATTCCAAATCAGTAATTCTATGTTCAGAGGATCCCAACATTTTCTTCAATTTTTCATTTTCAATTCCAATTTTTTTCATTTTAGACTCCTTCGCCTTAGCTGTGGATAGATGTTGTCTAACCACGTCTAATTCTGCCATGGAATTTCTAAGTTGATCTTCCATACGGTTATATTTAAGTTGTTTTTGATTTGGTGATAAAGGAGGGGTGGAAATTAAGTTATTAGAGACATTAAGATAATTAGAATGATCCCTTTCCTTTTCAGCCTTCAAGAGTTTATCATATAATTTGAAAACAAAATTACTTTCATAGCCGGCTATTGAGTTATTATAATTTTTCAAATAAATATTCATTTCTTTTAATCGTTGTTGTTGTATGTATTCATTATTCACAGCAGTAATCAATTTCTTTACCACATCTTGAGGATTTTGTGATGGCTTAAGATCCAAACCTTGAACAAACTTGATGTTATTGTTAGTATTATTATTATTATTTGCTTTTACTTTTGAATTTGATTTTCCATTCAATTTGTTAGTTGTGTCATTGGAGGTATTGTCATTAATTCTTTTATCAGTCATCATCAAATCTAGTAAGTCATCATTTAAATTTAAATCAGAAGGAGATGAATCATCCACACCCAATATTATATCATCAACGATTTCCCCAAATAATAAAGCATCAAATGTATTATTGAATAATTCCATTTTTTTAGTAATTAGATCATCTTTATTATTGATTTCTTCAACCAAATTTTCAAAATTTCTCAAACTGATATAATCAAAATCTTTAATAATACAAGTAATTTTCTTATGTGCCATTTGACTTTCCAAAGTGGTACCTAGATCTATTTTATCATTAATGGAGAGCTTATAATCTTTATAAGGTTCTAATTTTGTATCATTAATGAAAGAACCATTGGAGGATTTCAAATCTCTAATAAATAGTTGATTATCCTTAATGAATAATTCTGCATGGTTTCTACTTAAAACTCTCGAGTCGAAAAATCCATCTGTGATTTTATTACTCGTTTTTGGGGTATTTTGACGACCGATTTTCAAAGTGTCAGGAAAAATTGGGATATTTAAAACTTTTAAATATTCTTCAGGTTGATCAGGAGATATCAATCTGACGATATGTACAAAAGATTTCAAACTTGGTATTGATGATGCATTACCTGAAATATGTTGGGCAGCAGAAGAGGAAGAGGATAGTTTATTCGTTCCTGGATTGGATAATTTTGGTTTAACTACTTGAGGTTCAGAGGGTAATGGTTTCCTCAATAAAATGGATTTGGTATTATGCGTCTGTTGTTGAGTTGATGGTATATATTTTTGTCCCACCGTTGGGGTGGTTCCATTATTAGGATCTTTTTTGGTCATATCTGTGATTAGGGAGAGTGGTTTTGGCTGTTTTGAAGTTTTGTTATAACTACGTTGATTATTTTTGGACGATGCAGCATCATTCAAATCCTCCTTGGGAGGTGATGAACTAAGTGATAATTCTGAATTTTCACTAGGTTCGACGAATACACTATTAGAATTTGTGTTTGATTTCAAAGAAGAAGATAATTGATCCCCTAAATTTGCGTTCAGATCGAATTGTAAATTTGCATTAGAGATCATTGAGTTATTGTTTTGTTGATTAGGATTCTCCGAAGTATCTTCATCTAATGTTGAAAAAGTGGTCAAATCAGATAAGGAGGTGGAATTTATAGGATGGAAGTTTTGTTGTGTTTTAGAAGATGATCGTTTCCGTGGGGAAGTGTAGGCCGGGACGGATAGAGAAGACATTGTGAAAAAGAAGATGTTTCTTCTCTGTAGAAATTTTGGGTATGTATAGAAATGACTTTGAAGGGATGGGATGGCAATGCTAGTCCCTGGAAGTTCGTGTCTGGGGGTTTAGGGTTTAAGAGGGGTGGGATCTTTTGGCTTTGAAGTTTGAGGTGTTGTTTGTTCTGCGAAATGATTGCCGATTAGGTGGCGGTGCACGGGTTTTTTGGGGGGAGTTGAGGTTGTCGTTTTGTCGGTGGATCTTTTTGACTGGTTTGACTGGTTAGGAGTTACTACTTACTGACGTTGGCCACTACAACATACTGGCATCCAGGAAGTGCCAACTGGGGGATCCCAATGGTGTCATAATTGATCCTTGATGGTCTGAAACCACCATATAGGAGGGCTTTACCAGTGATTTTGATAAGTTTAGTAATGTTTGATTTTTGTTGAATACTTTTCCATATTGCTACCACTTCCACTATGTAAAATTAGATCCAAAGGGGAAAAACTCTGTAGCGAGATCATTAAAATGATGGCTGTTTCAATTATTTAATGTTATAAATGAACCCGCCCCCAATTGTTAAGAGGAGGCGGAAAATTAAAGACCATTATCGAAATCTGTTAGATGAACGGGTGATTTCTTGATTATAAATGCTAAGTGTTTGGTAATTGACAAAAATATGGAAAATACACATGTCCTTGCCTTGTTCAAACCACGTTTTCTAACCAGCTATCAGCATTCCTTGCTTCAAAATCTGTCGCTTCAAACAACATTTTAATGGTAGCTTTTGCCTTACCAAAGAATGAAGATAAGATGGCAGTGTTTGTAATGATACTATTTTTACGTGTAACCGACAAATATTGGTAGTTCGTACCATGTGGAATGTGCATCTTAATTTCACTAATAGATAAAAATTTACCAATCAAAGTAATAAAGAACGATTTTACATCCGATGAACTAATTGCTTTCGCTAAATTATCGAAATACTGGACATGAGTTAGCTTTTTGTGATACTTAAGCCCGTCTATCTAGAATAAATTCTCAAGAAGTTTAAAATTTTTAGTTTCAAAGGCAAATTCGGTTTCAGCTTGCACCAAATCAGTGTTAGCAAGAACCTCTGAAATTGGTAGTGTGCCCACCACGGGGAATAATCAACTTGAGTTAATAAATCTTAATTTGAAAATATCCTAGTGTTGTAATGAAGATATCTTTTGTTAAGTCAGCATACAATTTCTTTCAATACTGCAGAACTTTCAACCACACTGCAAACACTTTTGTTTTTAATAAACCATTTTCCCACTGCCACAGCAAAATGCATTGCAAAGTCCAAGGTGCTTTAGTTTTAACAGTGGAGATGGAACAAGAGCTCACAACACTACCCAATGAAGTACAAAATAACTTCTTAAAAATTAGAGAAAAAAAAAATTCGTTCCCCCCCCCCCTCTGGTTAAAAAAAAAAAACAAAAACAAATCCAAAACAAGACACAACAAAAATCTTCGCTTTACCAAGATTCTCACATTTTCAACATTCAGAATCTTCATAAACACTAATCTCATTAAATAATAATAGCAAAGTTGCCAACAAAACTGAACTGGAAACTCCAAAAAGAGGGCATTCTCAAATCTCCTTTGCTTCCTCAAAAATCTTTGTTGGAATTAATTCTCCATAAAAAAAATCTAGAATTGAACGTAACGGTAACAACGGTTTTACAATCTATAGTTGCAAACTATCTTCCATGGAAAATCTTCTTTATTATAAGTACGAATATAACCGGCTACTGAATTAGCAATTTGTTTATTTAATTTGTAATCATTATCATGTAACAGAGGCAAAGGTTGTTGGTCTAGGATGGTAAGATTTGAAAGCATTTTAAACATCCAAATTATTCAGCAATGGAT